>JARQZK010002573.1:0-18168 GCA_030704885.1 Cynegetis impunctata | reverse complement strand
ATATATATATATATATATATAGGTACTCGAAAACCCGAACGATAAAATCGGACTAGAAAACCAAGGCGTCTATAGCATACCTTGTGCAGACTGCGGCCAAACATACATAGGACAAACGAACAGAAAAATATCAGCAAGAATCCAAGAGCACAAGAATAGCGTCAGGAATAATCAAACAACATCAGCCCTATTTCAACATGATCAAGCAACAGGCCACATAATCGATTTTGTCCATTCAAGAGAAATAGCATCCATAGAGAACTACAAGGTCTGTACTATAAGTGAAGCTCCAGAAATAGAAAAATCAGGGCATCTAATCAAACAAGACGATGCTCTAAATATTCCACTAACTTGGAAAACAATTTAAAAAAACTCATGAAAACATTGAAGAAGAAAATCCAATCCAAGAAGGGAAGGGGCGGAGCCTATGCAGCGAACCGGCCATTCAGAAAACGGGACCAGCCAATGCCACCAGACGCACAGCAGTACTAGAAAATGCCAAATGAGATCTTGGCGAAACGTCGTGAAACAAACGGTGCTTCTAAGCGCCAACAAAACTTTCGAAAATATATAATTGAACGGACTCATTCCATCATCCGACAAAACATACGATATAACATATATATAATTATATATATATATATATATATATATATAGATATATATATATATATATATATATTTATATATATATATATATATATATATATATATATATTTATATATATATATATATATATATATATATATTATATATATATATATATAATATATATATATATATATATATATATATATATATATATATATATATATATATATACATATATATATAAATATATATATATATATATATATATATATATATATATATATATATATATATATAATTTATATTTATATATATATATATAATATATATATATATATATATATATATATATATATATATATATATATATATATATATATATATATATATATATATATATATATATATATATATAAATTATGTTCATTTACGAGAAATCATACATTCACTCTCTTCTACCTTAATGGTTTTTTTTCTCCTCGTTTGATAACTGTTTCAGTTTCAGGAAAGTAAGTGTCGTTTGCGTTTCTAACAATTTTGGATCATAAATTATCTTACGTTCTTACGTAATCTGAATTCAAATTCTGAAAATTTGATTTGCAATAATACCTAGACGTTAACTTAGTGCGAATGAAGCCAATAAGGGTATTGGTCGAGGTCGAGGAGGGGCGTAAACAGAGAGATGTTGCGAATTGTTTTCAAGTTAGATGAAGTGTAATTTCCCGGCTCGTTAATCGATATCGAGAAACTAGAAACTTTAACGAAAAACCGAGAAGTGGACGCCCAAGATCTACCACCCATGTGAAAGATGGGATTCTGAATGTGTCTATCCGTAGAGATCCTTTGAAAGCTTGTCGGGTCATGCAACAGCGGCTTTTGAACGCTCCTGGTGTTTCGGTTTCGATTAAAACAGTTCGTTGAAGACTTCGAGACGTTAACCTACATTTTCGACGACTTTTGAAAAAGATTCCGCTAACTCAAAATCATATGCGACTTCGAATGGAAAGGGCCAATCAGCATGAGAATTGAAACGATCAATGGAGGTCTGTATTGTTCATAGATGAGTCGAAATATGGACGGTTTTCCGATAGTCGCCGTGTTCGGGTATGGACCCATTCTCTGGGGCCCAGAAATCACAGATTGGTTCAGGAAGTTCATTCGTTCAGAGTTAGAACAGTTACTATTTGGGAAAGCATTTGTTTCAATGGACGTACAGAATTGCTGGTGTTTGATGCTACCATGAATATGCAAATTTACTTGAAGCAAGTCATTGACAATATTATTTCATTGTTTCATGCTGCTGTTGGGCTAATTTCTTATTTTTAGATGATGGTGCGCCACCACTGCAAGAACTATCTATGAAGCTCTGGAAATTCATGGTATTCTGAATTTGGCCCAGCCCCCTCGGTCGCCAGACCGCAATCCCATTTGAAACGCTTAGGATCCGCTACGAGCTTCGAAATCTCGTCAATCACCTGTACATACATTTCAAGAACTCAAGCGGCTTTTGCCGCAACTCTGGACAGAAATTATAAGAGGCTTTTTCAAGAATGTGTTCGAAAGTATGCAACGGCGTTGTCAGGCTGTTGTTGACGTTCAGGAGGGCAAACTCTTTACTGAACTTAATTTTGTCAATTTTTTGAGTGAACTGATTTTGAACTTCAAATACTAGAAATGAATGTTCACCTGAAACTGTTCACCTGAAAATGAAGAAATTTATAAGAGAATGAGTTGTATAAGAGAGTAAACATTCAGATTTCTCATATTCAAATAATATGGTGAAAAAAAATTAAAGCTTTTGAAACAGTCCATATTAACTTCAAAATAATATGGTGAAAAAATAATATATTATATATATATATATATATAATATATATATATATATATATATATATATATATATATATATATAATATATATATAATATATATATATATATTATATATATATATATATATATATATATATATGTATATATATATATATATATATATATATATATATATATATATATATATATATATATATATATATATATATATATATATATATATATATATATATATATATATATTTATATATATATATATATATATATATATATAGGTATATAACTGTTTATTTACTCAAAATAAATATGTCATCACATACCTATACTACAGTTTTGTATCAATCAAAATAACAAATGTGCCTTCTTTATAAATTATGAATGTAAATAAACAAGATACACTCCAGCCCACAAATGCATTGCAAGAGCGTGGATTGGACTATTCCCAACTAATGATCACAGTTCATTTAACTCAACCTCGAACATCTAGAGACACTATCAGATAAAGTAAATATATTTTCATTCTAATAATCCGCCTATAACTCCATTCGGCTATTTCCTTAGAAATTTTGTTTGGAGGTTTAAGATTAAGTTGATTCTAACTTTGAAATAATGATGCGAAAAGAAATGAATCTATCAGGTAGAAGTCATAGGCTTACGATAAAAGTCAGTCATGATCCATATTCTCTCTCTAAAAACTTTCATGTTTAAGAATACTATCGGACTTTTTGTTTCTTTCCGCATTGTGAATTGAATTTATTCAAATGTGTCAATTTAGCCAAACAATTTAACGTAAAATTCTTGGTAATAGATGTAAAAATTTTGTCAATACTTTTTTCATAAAATGGTACAAGACATGAAATCCTATCAAGACTGGAATCTATCAACCACGTACCGCGCAAAAATGTTCTTTTCGTTTACAAAAGCGTTGTCTCAGAGATTGAACAATTTGGTTCCATATTGAAACATGGCATGGAATGTTCGAAATATCTGAGATAGCCATTGTGAGGGATTGAATTTATAGACAGACTTATTTTGTTGGTGTTATAAGAAACTCGGCAGTATCACACATCGACGAATTGGGGCGTCCAAGACTTTACAATACAAAATGGCCGAATATTACGTAAGTAGTTAACACTAAGAGAGAACTGATCCACAATGGCGGCCATCGAGGTGAGGGGACCTTTCCGTCTACGTCAAATCGATATTCAAGATGGGTGCTATGACGTCATAGGACCTGGGGGCCCTCTGTCATCTAATATAGACGCTCCTTCTCCTCGATCCTGACCTAACGGGCCCTGGCTTGGGGCTCTGGACTGAGGGGCCCTGACTCTCTCGATCCTACCCGGGGGGCCCTAGCTGAAATATTAATAAATGGAAAAAGCTGTGTCGGTGTCTGGGATTCGAACCGCAGAATTACTGCACCAGAGTCTAGTACTCAGACCGGTCATCCATCAACCCATTGTTATAATTAGGATTAAGCGAGTGATATAACTAACTTGCGCGACGTTAATCTTGAATCATATATATCTCAGATCTGTCATACGTCATCCGATCTGTTATTCGTAACTGTCAAATGTCATCTTGAATCATAGATATCTCGGAGCATAGAACTGTAATATTCTTCATGGGGGCACCGAGCCCCGCGGAGTCTTCATGTGGGCCCCCAGGAGTCTTCATGTAGGTTCAGGAGATTGAAATTATATGATATATATATATAGGAATGTGGGGGTCCTCGGGTGTCTTCATGGGGTCACAGGAGGTCCCCCATGGAGCCACCGGTCCCCCAGGAGTCTTCATGTGTGTTCAGTAGATTATATGATATATAGGACCGTGGGAGAACAGAAATTCTTTTGGTATATAGGAGGCCGTCTTCGTAGAGTTGGATATCAAATTACATACATACAAAATAGTTATTTTCTTAAAAATTCATTTCCATTTTGATATATAAAATATAATCGCGTTCGAACGAAAACGAGTCAATATCAGCTGATCGACGAATGTAGAATCGAAGTCGGTAGAAATGTGTCATCAGCGAATTCCTTAGTTTGACCTAGAGACACATCTCGATGTCCCTCTAGATCGAACGCCTTCGAACGGAATTCGCTGATATGCAATATTAGTTACAGGGATGTACAAAGTATTCATTCAACTCGTTAAATAGTTATTACATATTTTTGAATGAAATAATTTATATAATATACAGAATGTGTACACAAATTTCGAATGTATGTTTATATATATATATATATATATGCTTAGAATTATATGACGTCAATTCATTATCATGTTAACTTTCGTAGGAGATGGACTTGTCAACACACTAATAAATAAATTACCGACTGAGTTACATTTACCAGGTTATTCGTAGTGCGGGCCTGGTACCTAGTTAGAAGAACGTCTTCGTAGGGGTGATCCAGGGATTAATAAACTCGACGAAGCTTGTAAAGAACACGATATCGCATACTCGAAAAGCAAAGAGCTAGCTGTTAGACATAAAGCCGATCAAATTCTCGAAGATAGAGCTTGGGAACGAGTTAAGTCAAGGGACGCTAAATTCAAGGAAAAATCTCACGCTCTTATGGTTACTGGAATTATGAAAGCTAAACGTAAACTCGGAATGGGACTTAAAAAGTCGTTCAAAATGACTGTCGTTGACCCTGTTGCCAAAATGTTGAAAAAAGAAGGTACTGAAGGAAATCTGAAAAAGTCTTCTATTAAGGCACTTAAAGCAGCAAGGCTCGCAATCAAGAAAGCAGGCGGTCGTAGAAACATACGAGTACCCCGCATTATTCCATTCGAATCAAAATCAGGGGGTCTTCTACCGTTAGTTCCGATATTCGCGGGGCTATCTGCTCTAGGAATGTTGTTGAATGGAGGTAGCGCTGTTGTCAAATCAGTAGTTGACGCTAAGAATGCTACTAAAAAGTTGGAAGAGGAACATCGTCATAACAAGGCGATGGAATCTATAGGTAAAGGGCTCTACGTGAGAAAATCGAAACGAGGATATGGACTTTACTTGAAAAAACAAAAAAACTATTAACTAAGCTGCCCAATAGAGCTCTATACGATTATGAGATTGAAAATTATGCTAAAAATATACCCCACTTCAGGGGCGTATTTATGCGAGATAATTTACCTAAAAAATCGTTGAAAAAGGAATGTGGGGTGATCAACTTGGATTCTTCACAGGGACCTGGTAGTCATTGGACAGCTTACACGAAAAACGAAAATGTTGCAGAATACTTTGATAGTTTTGGAAATTTGAAGCATCCGAAAGAGCTGGTGAAATACTTGAACGTTAAAATACTATATAATAGAGATCAATATCAGACCTATAATACGGAAAATTGTGGAAAATTGTGTTTAGAATTTTTACAGAATAAAATGTTATAAATATCAACTGTTAGCTTTATTTTCATCAGTCATGTCTGTGATATTCACACTGAAGAGTCGATTGATTTCGTTCCTCCAATCGAATTGGAAGAGAATTGTCAGTACGGGCTTGCATTGATCGGATTCTATTCATATAATACAATACCGAATATAGACGATAATACAAAAATTTACTATTTTGACAAGGAGCAAACAAGCCTAACTATACCTACTGGTACATATGAGATAACCGATATCGAAGATTATTTGAAAAAACATTTACTATCTGAAGAAGAACAAAAGAAGCATACTTCCAAAGAAATATTTTTCCTGAGACCCAATAATAATACTTTAAGAAGCGAGATATTTCACAAGTCATACTCTATCGATTTTACGAAGAAAAATTCCCTAGGAAGTCTATTGGGATTCTCCGAGAAGATTTTAGAAGCTGGAAAGGTTCATGAGTCAGATTTACCTGTGAAAATAGTTAAAGTTAGAACTATACATATAGATAGTAATGACAAGAATTCAATCCTGGTCAGTCCTGCAGAGGGAGAATCTGTTGGAGCTACCAAAGGAGAAATTACTATTCAGAGTATGGAATTAAGAGTTAAACATATTTATCCATCAGATCCTCTCAAATTAGAACTTCTTCAATCAATCAAAACGGATAGACCCGTTTCAATCCCGTTCAGGCGTTGGGAGTTGCATGAACTACCAGTTCTTACACAAGGTTCCACTAAGGAAGTATGGAACGTGAAAACTGGATCAATTATCGAATGTCCTCGATATAGAATTTGTTGCTTCCATAGAAACAGAAAAGACAATGATATTAAAGATCCAAATTATCTAGATAACATTGACGTATCTGATGTGAGACTACTTTTGAGCGGTGAATATATACCCCAAGAAAACCTGAATTTAGATTTCGAAAGGAACGATTTCGCCGAAGCTCATCATAACTATTCGGAATTTTCATCAAGTTAGATGAATGAGAAGAAGGCTGCTCTACTCGATTATGCGCAACTCAAGTCACGGGCTATATTTGTAATCGACTGCTCTAGACGGGATGAAAGCTTCAAAT
Organism: Cynegetis impunctata; assembly: GCA_030704885.1. Lineage (NCBI taxonomy): Eukaryota > Metazoa > Arthropoda > Insecta > Coleoptera > Coccinellidae > Cynegetis > Cynegetis impunctata. Next base: position 11,289 of record JARQZK010002573.1, on the reverse strand, counting down.
CTTCTACCGTGGATGTTAAATTGGAAATTCACGCTAGAAATGGATTTCCAGCATCTACAAGAGCATACTGTATAATAATACATGATTGCGTCATCGAATATCTCCCCCTAAGTGAAACTGTAAAGAAGGTGGCACCTTTCTACTCAGTTGAAGATCATACTCTGAAGATGAAGGTTGTAACGGTAGATATCCAAGGATTCGTCATTGCTGAAGAATTTTGTCTGAAAGAGCTAGCTATAAATAATGGAAATCAAGTCGCTCATTTCATATTCAAACCTCCAAGAGGATATTCCACACTTACCCTAGAAGATAAGAAACAAATCAGATACTTGGAACGATATCATCATGGTCTGAGGTATTCAGAGGGGAATATATTGTGCGAAGAAATAGATGCTATTCTCAGAAAGCTACTAACCAATGTAGATATCGTATATGTGAAGGGAAAACAAAAATACGATTTTCTATTGAATAAATTAAATTGTATTGGTCTGACGCTTCTGATAATAAATGTAGAAAAAAATGGTTGGACCCCACCAAAGTTTCAATTGAAACGACCTCTGTGCATGCAGCATGGTAGTGGGGAGCGCATGTGCAGTATGAAAAATTCCAAAGATTTGTTTGAATGGGTTTGGATCTTTATACCGAAATAGAACACCATACAGACATGTCTGCTATAGATCTACATTTAGAAAATATAAAAATACTGAAGAAGAAAATTGATGTTTATGAGGCTAAGAAGAAGATGTTTGATTCCTTCAAACGAATGTCCTTGGATCCCTGGTTCGATGTTTTTCATAATAAAAATAGATTCAGTAAACTGAAATGTAAACCTAGAAGATGTGTCCCAATAAAAAATGTGTGAAGAATTATTGTTTTATTTATTTATAACCACTTCCATCAAATAATATTCAGTATACGTAGAGCATTAACAGAGTAAAGATGTCTGAAGAGTCACTCTATGAAATAATAGTGAAATATATATTCATATCAACATATCTGCTTATATCTATGTTCGTTCTTGTTTTAATCAGATGTTTCTATAATGTAAAAATAACTTCTCTACCTAAAAAATATATATTTGACGATAATCATGTAAAGTGTACGGGGTGTGGTTTAACCATATATTGCTTAGATAAACCTCTACAAACTGAATGCAACATTTTAGAAGATGAACGACGTTGGAATAAAATTGATGGAAAAATATATTGTTGTCCATTGAAATGTATTGGGAGAGGCCTAGATGAAGACTATGTTGATGGAATAGCTTGCTCAAAATGCGAATCCTTCGGATCTTGTAGATGTGAATGTATTATTTATCAATATTTAAGAAAACACAAAAGTGAATTGTTTTTGAAATAATTATATATTTATATAGAGATTGTTTTTTATTTACACTAGTATCAAGATGTCTGTCATACAACAAACAACTAAGCTACCGATTGATAATTTAGATATTTTCGAGGATCAGATTGATAAAAGACATGGTGATTTATTCCCAAACAGTTGTAGATTTCTTATAGTTGGTCCTAGTGGGTCAGGAAAATCCAATGCTCTACTCTCATTACTTTTCAATCCGAACGGACTTAGATTTGAAAACGTTTATATTTTCTCGAAAAGTCTCTATCAGCCCAAGTATCGCTTATTGGAGCAAGTTCTCAAGAGTATACCCGATATTGGATATTATCCATACAAGGAAAGTGATGAGATCATTGACCCTTGTGAAGCACGTGAAAATTCAATCTTCATTTTCGATGATATAATGGGTGACAAGCAGAATAAAATTAAGGATTATTATTCTATGGGTCGACATAAGTCCATTGACGTAGCATTTCTATGCCAAACCTACGTTTCTATGAAGAAACATCTAACACGTGACAACGGAAACATAATAGTCCTTTTCAAACAGGATGATATTAACCTACGTCACGTTTATGATGAACATGTTAGCCCAGATACGACGTATGATAAATTCAAGGAATTATGCTCTCTGTGTTGGAACGCAGATAAATATGGGTTTATAGTTATAGTGAAGGATTTCAACTTGAACAAAGGGCGTTATCGAATGGGCTTTGATAAATTTATAAAAGTAAAATCATAATAGATTAGTGTTCAGTTGACTTTCAGCATCATGACTCCCAAGAACTTGTCTAAGGAGCACCAACGTAAACTTAAGATTCAACAGCTTGATCTTCAACAGAGATGTAAGGAAAAAATATGCTTCCTTCAAGATGGGACGATCTGAGGAGGATAAAACGATTCAACGAATATTTTCTCCAATAACTGAACGTCTTGAACGAATAGAGGATAAGCAAGTGGCTTCAATACTCCAACGTGCAACTATTCAACCTCCAACGACTGGGTTGAAAACTACCCCGTTGTTCAACAAGTATGCGTTACAACGATTACGATTTCCATCGACACCGTTATCGAGTGGATCCCAACGAGTGTTTTCCCCAACGACTCCGTTCCAATCGACTCCCGTAGGATCCCAACGATTGGGTCCCCGAACGACTCCGTTCCAATCGGCTCCGTTCCAATCGGCTCCGTTCCAATCGGCTCCGTTCCAATCGGCTCCGTTCCAATCGGCTCCGTTGAAATATCATCCTCCTCCTCCTTCAATAACAATCAATAAACCTAGCGAAGGTGATGAAGGTAGTTCACCGTTTAAACTGAAACGTTCGAAGATAGTTTCTACTCCTAGATTTCTACCTACAGATATAGTAGCTGAATCTAAAATTGAAAAATCTTCCGATGCTGACGACGATGAAGATAAATCTATATTAGTAGGAGAAAATCCCGAAAAATCACAACTACTATTTGACGAGTTGAAAAATTCCGAGCAGTTGAATGAATACTTTTCACAATATCCAGAACCAGTACGTAAATATATCAATCAGGCTTGGAATCAGTCGACACACATTGATCCTACTTTCGGACCAAAATACGACCCCGAGATATCGAAGTGGACCCTGGGTAACCGTGTAATTGATTTCGATAAAAGAAGCGGTAACATTATTATTGAAGGTCGGGAATTTGTCGGTACCCCCGGTCTTTATGAGCTGATTTTCATGAAAGATCCTCAAGAATATACCGATGAAGATACAGAAAATTATAGGAGAATTTTGGAAATAACAAATGTACATAAAAGGGGATTTGACTCCACAAGACAGGTCAGAAGTAGTAAGAGTGATAAATATAGATATATTATCAAGCGATTGTTTCCTTCGCAGTCGAGTGGAAAAGGATTGATGACGCATAATGACAATCCTATGGAGTATGTCTACTGGGATGATGTGAATGAGATCGTAGATCGACTCCGTTTATTATACGCTTCTAAGCTTGCTGGAAATTCCTCTAATGACAATGAAATCGAGTCGATTATCGAGGAGCTTCGTGAAGCTAATGTTATATACTAAAATAGAGTGAAAAACTATTCAATCTAATCATGTCGATTGATAAGTTTGGTCGTTCGTCTCGTACGTCTCACGTGAAACGTATGAGAATCGAAGGATTCCCCACAAATGCGCAAGGTGACTTTGATTTTGGTGCGCATAAACTCTGTAACGTTAAAATACCAACAAGTGACACGGATGGAGCTACCAAAGAGTACGTAGATTCTAAGATGAATGAGGTGAAATCTGATATGAAACAACTCGAAAAGAAACTGATGAAAATTTCGGAAACTCATGAATTGAATATGCGAGCTACGTTAAATGTTATTGATGATAAACTTACAAATCTTGGAAATGAATTCAAGAAGCTGAGTGATAAAATTGAAGTTAATAATAAATCAACACCAACAACAAATATCATACAATTATAAGGATATAAGAAGCCTATTGATTGAATTCATGTTAATAAAACATCAACCCCCTAAGACCAATGATGCAACATTCACGAGAAAAAAAATCAAGTAGTCAAAGAACTACATAAACCTGCACGAAGAAATTTCGTACGAAGGCGTACAATCATTGAGGGATTAGATGACTTGTGGCAATGTGATTTGGGTCAGATGGACATGTATGCTCGCGAAAATAAAGGAAACAAATTTATTCTTGTAGTCATTGATTGTTTCTCAAAGTTTGTGTGGGCTAGGGTATTGAAAACGAAGACCGGTGAAGAAGTCACTCGTGCGTTTTCGGATATACTCGAGAAAAGTGGTAGGAGGCCTAAGAACCTACAGTCGGATCAAGGAAAGGAATTTTTCAATACAAAATTTCAGAATTTAATGAAAAAATATAATATCAATCACTATAATACGTATAGCATCAAGAAAGCTGCCATTGTTGAACGAGTTATACGCACTCTCAAGGATAAATTGTTTAGATATTTTTCACTGAATGAAACTTACAAGTGGATTGATGTGCTTGAGAATCACGTTGACAAATATAATGATTCTAAACATAGAACTATTGGAATGAAACCACGTGACGTCACTAAGAAGAATGAAAAACTCTAACTGAGTTCAGTATATTCTCACATAAAGATTGCTGGAAGTAATAAATTGAATGTTGGCGATATGGTACGAATCAGTAAGGCCAAGCATGTGTTTTCAAAAGGATATACACCTAACTGGACTACTGAGCTGTTCAAAATCGCTAAAGTTCAGATAACCAACCCAGTTACTTACCTACTCGAAGATACCGAAGGACATCCCATCAGTGGTGGTTTTTACGAAGAGGAATTACAGAAAGCTGAATACTCTGACGTTTACTTGGTGGAAAAAGTCTTGCGCAGAAAAGGAAACAAAGTGTTTGTTCATTGGTTAGGAATGCCAAAGTCACATGATTCTTGGATATCTGTCAAAAACAAACTGTAATTTCAGTTGAGTATTGAAGTTTGAAGCAGTAAGATGTCCCAAGACAGCGGTTTTATCGACGAAGAATTGGATAGAATTTTGGGTGTCTACGATGAGGCATCAAAAAATGAAAAAAATTTTATTTTAAATTGTGGCTTTAACGCTGGAGTATTTCTAGTTGAAAATGGTTTGAGTCCAGCTCGAGACTTCAGTCCTGCCGTGAGAGTTAGCTGTAATGAAGTCGTCATGTCTTTTGATGAATATGAATGGGAATCGTTCGTGAAATTATTTGAGAATAATGGTGTAGGAGAAAACAATAGTGGAGCTGAAGTGTTTTTCGATGAAGTAGAAAAAGTGTTCTCAGTAGCTAAATCGGAAAATTATTTATATTTCACAGCATCTGATATATCCGAACTTATCAAGTTGAATGATATTTTAAGCAAAAGAATTGAGATGTTACAAAATATCAATTTTCTTTTTTATTATCGTAAATTTGTACTAATTGTTAAAGAAATTACTTGGAATAGCAATAAATCTATTGAGGATGTAATTCATGCCTTCTGTAATATAAATCCAATAATTGAAAGTTATGGAATTTTAGAATGTATGTACTTTAATAAAAATAGAGTTTTAAATGATGTAGAAAGAGAAATGTTCAATTTCGTAGGAGAATAAAACATTCAGTTGAATATAGAGTTTTATTTACAAATGTAGAGTGTAAAAAATATAAACTTTGTGTATATATATATATATATATATATATATATATATATATATATATATATATATATATATATATATATATATATATATATATATATATATATATATATATATATATATATATATATATATATATAATTAGACACAGGATTTTTAACATGAAAATTCAAGATCATACAGATCTTAGGTATTGAAAGCCATATGGTAAAGTGTCGGTTGTATGAGTAAATATAATCCTTTTGTTGTCGTTAGCTGATAATGTTATTTTTAAATTGAAAAATCTTTGATATTTCACCCTGTAATTTTTTCTGTCAATCTCGATCGAGATCGGTGATCTAGATTGATAATGTATGAGTTAGATTGACGGATCTGGTCTCAAAATATTTTGAAATCTGAACGCGATCAAGATTGACTATGTATGGACCCCCTTACTTGATTCAGAAAACGCTTACGATGCGATTCTTCAGCCGAACGAAATAATGACCTATATCTAATTAATTCATTTACTTACGGAACGTAGGAATTCGCTGACACCGGCTTCAATTTTACGTTCGTCGATCAGCTGATATTGACTCGTTTTCGTTCGAACGCGATTATATTTTATATATCAAAATGGAAATGAATTTTTAAGAAAATAACTATTTTGTATGTATGTAATTTGATATCCAACTCTACGAAGAGACCTCCTATATACCAAAAGAATTTCTGTTCTCCCACGGTCCTATATATCATATAATCTACTGAACACACATGAAGACTCCTGGGGGACCGGTGGCTCCATGGGGGACCTCCTGTGACCCCATGAAGACACCCGAGGACCCCCCCATTCCTATATATATATCATATAATTTCAATCTCCTGAACCTACATGAAAACTCCTGGGGGGCCACATGAAGACTCCGCGGGGCTCGGTGCCCCCATGAAGAATATTACAGTTCTATGCTCCGAGATATCTATGATTCAAGATGACATTCGACAGTTACGAATAACAGATCGGATGACGTATGACAGATCTGAGATATCTATGATTCAAGATTAACGTCGCGCAAGTTAGTTATATCACTCGCTCAATCCTAATTATAACAATGGGTTGATGGATGACCGGTCTGAGTACTAGACTCTGGTGCAGTAATTCTGCGGTTCGAATCCCAGACACCGACACAGCTTTTTTCATTTATTAATATTTCAGCTAGGGCCCCCCGGGTAGGATCGAGAGAGTCAGGGCCCCTCAGTCCAGAGCCCCAAGCCAGGGCCCCCCCAGGTCAGGATCGAGGAGAAGGAGCGTCTATATTAGATGACAGAGGGCCCCCAGGCCCCATGACGTCATAGCATCCATCTTGAATACCGATTAGACGTAGACGGAAAGGTCCCCCCACCTCGATGGCCGCCATTGTGGATCAGTTCTCTCTTAGTGTTAACTACTTACGTAGCACCTTTGCAAATTGAGTGCCGATGATGATAGTCGACACTTGTGTTCTCTTCTTTGACTGGAGGTGTTGATTATATAAATTAACTCATTGCATTCGATTGAGATGCGATACTGACCAGAGTCGTATGATATCAAAACAGTATGTATATCACTTCTATCTTTTCCAGTGGCCAATATTTCACACTAAGGAAATATAATTTGGTTTCAACAAAATTATCTTGGTTCTACTGAGGTGAGGAAATTAGACTGAAATGCAATGGCAGAATCATCTTGTGCACAATTTTCAGGAATAATTCAAATATATAGCCGCAAGTTAATTCATGTTGTAATAATCTGAAGGCAATCTAAATATGGTGCACATCAAGAATCCGTAGAAGAGGCTATCTCTACCTATCTTCCATATGACCACCCTAATCGACCACTAAGTAGACTCCAATGTTCATCATGAAGAAGCATTGCAAAAATAATAAGGCATGCGAATCTCAAAGGCTAGAACCTTTTCCAAGAGCTTCTAGAGAGGGCTGTCAGATATCTGAGAAATTAATTGATAAATTCGATGGACGATGAATCAACTCTGTGGTAGTTCATATTTATATTAAAAATTAAATAATAATAAAACAACTTGTCTAAAAACCACAAAATGAAAATAACTTGTTATTCGACTAGTTTCGCCTGTTACAGCATTATCAAGACTGAATACATAATTGCAAAGACATCGCTTGAAAATATAAGTATTTCGGTTCGGTACCTGGGGGTGGTAAAATGTAATCGATGGGTCCAAGTTATCAGAGATTTAACAATGGGGAGTGGTTTAAGTCTAACTGGTCATTGAGAAGAATGCAATTATGGGATTTTTGGATCTTGTTTATTTCCATGGCTTCCAGGAAGTTCATTATCATACCTTTATCACAGTAATGAAGAATTTTTGGTTTGAGAGAGGATGAGATGTTATGTTTTTTTGACTCTAGATGTTCCCTAAATGCTGATTGTCCATTTTTTAGATGTTCTTTTAGCCTGGTTTCAAAACATCTTCCGGTCTGACCTATATATGTTGAATTACATTCTTCACAGTCCATTCTATAAATTCCTGTTCTCTCCATTGGATCGACTTTTGACATTTTGTTACTAAAAATCATTGTTAATACCTATCACGTGAAACACGTCAAGTTCTACTATAAGGTCTTGTTTTGATAGAGGAACCTAAAAAGCCCTATGAATCATTGAGTTAAGAGCCGCGAGTCGATGGCTAATTGGACTGAAAGAATTATAACTTATGATGGCGTCTGAGAAAGTAGGTTTCCTGAATATTCTATATGAAAATTTATCCTGTTCTTTCGATATTGTTAGGTCGAGAAAATTTAACGAATTATTTTGTTCTGTTTCTACTGTGAACTTGATCTTATGTTTAAGAATACTATCGGACTTTTTGTTTCTTTCCGCATTGTGAATTGAATTTATTCAAATGTGTCAATTTAGCCAAACAATTTAACGTAAAATTCTTGGTAATAGATGTAAAAATTTTGTCAATACTTTTTTCATAAAATGGTACAAGACATGAAATCCTATCAAGACTGGAATCTATCAACCACGTACCGCGCAAAAATGTTCTTTTCGTTTACAAAAGCGTTGTCTCAGAGATTGAACAATTTTGGTTCCATATTGAATATGGCATGGAATGTTCGAATATCTGAGATAGCCATTGTGAGGGATTGAATTTATAGACAGACTATTATTTTGGTTTGGTGTTATAAGAAACTCGGCAGTATCACACATCGACGAATTGGGGCGTTCCAAGACTTTTACAATACAAAATGGCCGAATATTTACGTAAGTAGTTAACACTAAGAGAGAACTGATCCACAATGGCGGCCATCGAAGGTGAGGGGACCTTTTCCGTCTACGTCAAATCGATATTCAAGATGGGTGCTATGAACGTCATAGGACCTGGGGGCCCCTCTGTCATCTAATATAGACGCTCCTTCTCCTCGATCCTGACCTAAACGGGCCCTGGCTTGGGGCTCTGGACTGAGGGGGCCCTGACTCCTCCCCCCCCCCTTTTTCCCCCTCCTTCTTTTCCCCCCCGATTCCCCCCCTAACCCCCCGGGGGGGGGCCCCCCCCTAAAAAGCGAAATATTAATAAATGGAAACAAGCTGTGTCGGTGTCTGGGATTCGAACCGCAGAATTAACTGCACCAGAGTCTAGTACTCAGACCGGTCATCCATCAACCCATTGTTAGTAATTAGGATTAAGAGTGATATAACTAACTTTGCGCGACGTTAATCTTGAAATCATATATATCTCAGATCTGTCATACGTCATCCGATCTGTTATTTCGTAACTGTCAAATGTCATCTTGAATCATAGATATCTCTGAGCATTAGAACTGTAATATTCTTCATGGGGGCACCGAGCCCCGCGGAGTCTTCATGTGGGCCCCCAGGAGTCTTCATGTAGGCTTCAGGAGATTTAAATTATATGATATATATATAGGAATGTGGGGGGCCTCGGGTGACTACATGGGGTCACAAGAGGGCCCTCATGGAGCCACCGGTCCCCCAGGAGTCTTCATGTGTGTTCAGTAGATTATATGATATATAGGACCGTGGGAGAACAGAAATTCTTTTGGTATATAGGAGGCCATCTTCGTAGAGTTGGATATCTAATCACATCCATACAAAATAGTTATTTTTCTTAAAATTCATTTCCATTTTTGATATATAAAATATAATCGCGTTCGAACGAAAACGAGTCAATATCAGCTGATCGACGAATGTAGAATCGAAGTCGGTAGAAATGTGTCATCAGCGAATTCCTTAGTTTGACCTAGAGACACATCTCGATGTCCCTCTAGATCGAACGCCTTCGAACGGAATTCGCTGATATACAATATTAGTTACAGGGATGTACAAAGCATTCAACTCGTTAAATAGTTATTACATATTTTTGAATGAAATAATTTATATAATATACAGAATGTGTACACAAATTTCGAATGTATGTTTATATATATATATATATGCTTAGAATTATATGACGTCAATTCATTATCATGTTAACTTTCGTAGGAGATGGACTTGTCAACACACTAATAAATAAATTACCGACTGAGTTACATTTACCAGGTTATTCGTAGTGCGGGCCTGGTACCTAGTTAGAAGAACGTCTTCGTAGGGGTGATCCAGGGATTAATAAACTCGACGAAGCTTGTAAAGAACACGATATCGCATACTCGAAAAGCAAAGAGCTAGCTGTTAGACATAAAGCCGATCAAATTCTCGAAGATAGAGCTTGGGAACGAGTTAAGTCAAGGGACGCTAAATTCAAGGAAAAATCTCACGCTCTTATGGTTACTGGAATTATGAAAGCTAAACGTAAACTCGAATGGGACTTAAAAAAGTCGTTCAAAATGACTGTCGTTGACCCTGTGTGCCAAAAATGTTGAAAAAAAGAAGGTACTGAAAGGAAATCTGAAAAAGTCTTTCTATTAAGGCACTTAAAGCAGCAAGGCTCGCAATCAAGAAAAGCAGGCGGTCGTAGATAACATACGAGTACCCCGCATTATTCCATTCGAATCAAAATCAGGGGGTCTTCTACCGTTAGTTCCGATATTCGCGGGGCTATCTGCTCTAGGAATGTTGTTGAATGGAGGTAGCGCTGTTGTCAATCAGTAGTTGAACGCTAAGAATGCTACTAAAAAGTTGGAAGAGGAACATCGTCATAACAAGGCGATGGAAAATCTATAGGTAAAACGGGCCTCTACGTGAGAAAATCGAAACGAGGATATGGACTTTACTTGAAAAAAACAAAAAACTATTAACTAAGCTGCCCCAATAGAGCTCTATACGATTATGAGATTGAAAAATTATGCTAAAAAATATACCCCACTTCAGGGGCGTATTTATGCGAGATTAATTTACCTAAAAAATCGTTGAAAAAGGAATGTGGGGTGATCAACTTGGATTCTTCACAGGGACCTGGTAGTCATTGGACAGCTTACACGAAAAACGAAAATGTTGCAGAATACTTTGATAGTTTTGGAAATTTGAAGCATCGCGAAAGAGCTGGTGAAATACTTGAACGTTAAAATACTATATAATAGAGATCAATATCAGACCTATATAATACGGAAAATTGTGGAAAATTGTGTTTAGAAATTTTTACAGAATAAAATGTTATAAAATTCAACTGTTAGCTTTATTTTCATCAATCATGTCTGTGATATTCACACTGAAGAGTCGATTGATTTCGTTCCTCCAATCGAATTGGAAGAGAATTGGTCAGTACGGGCTTGCATTGATCGGATTCTAATTTCATATAATACAATACCGAATATAGACG
>JARQZK010002572.1:0-18303 GCA_030704885.1 Cynegetis impunctata | reverse complement strand
TTCAACCCTATTGCTACAAAATTGCTCTATTGTATAAATAAGATTTATTTCCTCCCCCGGGGGTTGTCAATCCCTTAACAAATTTGCTCAGAACTCATCAAATCCAAAATATCATAAGAAACTTACTTACAAAATTAGCCCTCTATCGTTTGAACAAGATTTATTTCCTTCCCTGGAGGATCAACCCCCCCCCCCAAACAAAATCGTATCAAAATCAATCACATCCAAGATATCTCATACGAAACTATCCACTCACAAACTTTCAATCTTATTACTCTGAAGTTGCTCTTTTTTTTAAATATATGAAATTGAGGTTTTGATGCCAAACATCATAAAAAGTCATGAAACGAAAAACTATCTTGATCCCAGCTGCAACCTTGCTAATCGCAGGTTTTCAATGAAAGTTGTTAGTTGTTATGAAAACATATAAATATAGATCTTCAATCACTACAAATTTATTTAAATACCTGGTTGAAAGAACAAATAGTTAATGCATCAAATTCAATTTTTCGCCATATGGTTTTAAGCTGCATATAGAAAAATGAAATAGTGCAAGAATAAAATTAAAGACGTTTGTGGCAGAGCTCGGCTGCTCGCAAAAGGGGTTCGAGTTTCTTTTAGTTCATACTATGTGACTTTCTCTCAAAAAGTTTGGTGGGAGTGGAAGATTCTTACCTCATTTTCAAGTAACTTTTACACCTGTTTGTTTGTCTGAATGAACTGCACTGTATTGTAGATAGTGAAATCAAACTTCATTCCAACCAAATTTGATTCTGGTGTGAGAGGTAAATAACAGACATCTCTCCTAAAATAGTGCATATATGTGAATTCAGTAAATTCATCAATAAGAAAATAATTCTTCGTTTTCATAATTAGATATAACGATGGATGAATATACACACACGATAAATCATATTTCATCTTTTAGATTAGGTATGCGAAGTAAACTTCTTGCCAAGAAAATTGAAGTTTATAAATTAACAGTTAAAAAATAAGAGTTTTTTTTTTTTAAACTCGAGGGACTCTACAGTTTAACGCCGGTTCCGAACGGCCAATGGGCTTGTAATCTGAGTACATTACCCAACATTTTTTAATTATTATTAACCATTGAAAACCGGACATATACAACCCGCCAAGAGCGAGGTGGGAATCGAACCCACAATCCTCGGTATAATCAAACGATGTAGAGAAGGCAGTTCACCTTACTGCTGGGCTACCGAGGGTCCTCAAATGTTAAAGAGTTTTTGAGTCGTAGAGAGTTGGACAATTTGTAGGAGATTGTATATATTTTTGAATGCTGTATCATAAGAAAAGAGTAGCAACAGAGAAATTTCTTCTGAAGAAAAGGAATTAACCCTCAACGAGTTAGGGAGTATGAAAAATAAAGTTGTTGGTCTGATTCTCAGGGCCGGCTAAACAGATATGCAACACATAATTTCATGAGAAGCCCGGTCAAGCCATTTCAGAGGACTTCAACAAATAAAGAATATGGGTTTATGCGTCGAAAGGGGATGAAAATTTTAGGGATGTATGTATTTTTGAATGTTGTATCATAAAAAAAATAGAACAGATAATTTTGTCTGCAAAAATGGAAAAAAAATTATAGGGTGGACATTTCAGGGTGGGTGAAAAACAAATGGTGGCCGATTCTCAGACCTACCCGATATTGTCACAGTAACATTTTCATGAGAATCGGAAGGTCGCATTTCGGAGGAGTTTACTTTCAAACACCGCGACACGAGAATATTACATATTAGATATATATATATATATATTTATATATATATATATATATATGTATGTATATATATATATATATATATATATATATCTATATATAATATATATATATATATATATATATATATATATATATATAATATATATATATATATATATATATATATATATATATATATATATATATATATATATATATATATATATATATATAGTATATTCAAGAAATTATGAAATTTAACGTGCCTTTTCACACTTCACTTACCTTGTAAAGGCCCAATAATCATTATCGTCGCCATCATTATAACAATCGTCTTCCACTTCCTGTTTACTCGGCCCTCTTTGAAGCAAATTTTAAAAGTGTTCTTTACGTGATTTATATCAAGAAATCCTTTAAAACTACTCTTAATATTGCCTGACCGTCCTTACATTCTACTTTCTTATCTTCTTTAATCATACAAGAAACCATAAGTCAAGGCGAAAACATTGTGCATACCACAAACGCGTAAGAACCCCGCAGACCTAAAGGTTCATTAAGATACCTCCAATAATGTTTCCTATAACTATTGCAACATTTTGAAAACATAGAGAGCGACCCTATTCTTATTGTGCGATCTTCATCAGAAGCTCAGTCCGCTGACCGTAGCTGAAAATTCCAAGGAACAACGCAAGCTCATACCTCCACCAAACGCGTATGGTAAAGAATCTGATATCAATTACATATTCGATGGGTATTTCCATGCAGAAAATGGGCACATAGGAGAAGTTCCAGCCCGCTTAACATATCACAGATGATTGGTATCAAGATCACAGGTTTTCTTCTACCGTGTCTGTCCACTCCAAGACCACCAAAAAATAATAACAAACAAGTAGGGAAAAACCGATGATTGCAGTCTTGTACGCAAACATTTTTGCAAACCATTTTTTTGGACATTAGCTTCTTGGTAACTCTCATAACCTGTCTGATTTCTTTGTACCATGGCTTCGCATACGGACGAATTGTATTGTAAGTTACGTAAACAAGCTTTTTCCAGGTACAAATTTTGAGATGCGAGGAGACCCATCGCAAGCAGGAAGAATATAGAAAAAAATCACGGTTCCACTGTGATATGAGTGCGATATATTTGATCTTTTGCCAAGTGGTTAATGATTTTGAATTCCTTTTATGTCTAGAATTCCATACTGGATGGCATTGGGAAGGTTTTCGCAATGACATCTTTAAAAGGTATCTTTAAGCTAATTAAAATGAATTATTCTTTGTTTAGAGTATACAGATCGTACACATAGGTATTTCACCCACTAAGTTTGCCTGTTTCCTTAAAAATTGATTTCATTCCTTACCTACTTTCATGAAGCCTCATTGTTTGAAAAGCATATATGCGATGTTTCAACACAATTCACTCACCACGCTATTCATAATTTAATAATTCATCATTCTACTAGTTTACACGCAAATTAAAGGTAGATAGGACTATTTTGATTTTAGGTTCAATAATAAATATATCTACTTTATTTGAATTGAAGATAATGGAATACAGGTATTGTATTCTCAAGTACATATAACGTGAGAGGGATTGCTTTAGACATAAAAATTAAATAATTGCCATTGTAGATTATATAGAAATTTACATTGTGTCAATGAAAAATTGTTCTAAACTTCGAATTTATACTATTTTTATTTCTTTGAAACTGTTTAGATAGGTACCGAAAGTAATATGGCTTCTTTCCGAAAAGTAAAAAAAAAGTAAAGTCTGTTGCACAGATGCTACTTTCTCTTTTTCAGAGTCTCCACAGATCTTTTCGCCAGAAACCTTTTTGAAAATTATGTAATCCTTTTTTTATAGCTTATATCAAGGGCCTCGGTAGACCAGCGGTAAGGTTGAACCGCCTTATATCCGTTTGTAAACCGAGATTGTGGTTCGAGTCCCACCTTTTTTTTTTTTTTTTATGAATATGCTTTTTTAATTATCAAATTAACAACATACATATATACACATACATTTTATAATATCTAGAGAAATATAGAATAACAACAAATTTAAAATTATTCGGACAAGCTCCATCAGAAGCCATTCAAAAGCACGAAAAACAATCAACAACAAATCTGTTCCCAAATATACAGATATATATTTTCAAAGCATTGTTCAAAATCAAGCAATATTGCTGTACCGGAACATATTTATATTTTGATTTCAATGGCCGTCAACGATTTCTCATCAGTTCAGCTTTGAATGAGGAGTAAGCTATCTTTTTTTAATATAGTTTGGCAAAAGGTTGAATGTTTTGAAGACATTTAGAGAAGGGATTATTCAAGCCAACATTCGTTCTCACTTGAGGTAAATAAAATTAGGTCTTTGATTTTCTGGTTGCATATGAATGTATTTCATTAGACTATGCTCATCGTTTGTGTTGCATTTTTGTTGATTTTTTGTTATTTTAATAAATAAATTTGCACTGTTCAATTTGTAGATATTTTTTCTAGCGGTAAAATTTTTTCGTCTGATGGTAAATCATTTCTGTATTCGTTCTGTTAAATCATAGCCAATAAAGTTTTTTACCACCTTATTTTGTAAAGTTTTTTATTTTATTGAATGTTGTTTGAGAATACACCCCCCAATTTGTTATCAGATATCTGAATACAGAAAGGAAGTAAGCATTATATACCATTATTTTATTTGCTACATTTAAGTAGCTTGGCATCTGTTAAGTGCTGCCAATCATTGGTACAATTTTTTTTGTCAAGTGTTCTCCATGTTTGTACCAATTCAACTTGTCATCGATCACCAATCCTAAATATTAGGTATGATCGACCTTTTGAAGTGTCTGATCTCCAATTCTTATATCTGGGTCGTGACTTTCTTTAGTTTTATTTTAAAAAAGCATATACACTGTTTTTTCACATTTATTTGTAACTTATTAGACAGGTGCCATTTAGCATATAGTTCTAGATCACTATTTACCAAGTTTTCTAGTTCTGCTAAGTTAGATCCTTCATATACTAGAATGGTATAATCTGCAAATATGTAATAGCGAGCCTCAAGATTTGCCTTTTTGAGATTAAGGGTGTGTAAAGAATATAGTAGAGGTCCCAGGACTTGTGGGACTCCACAGTTCATATTCGCGATTTCACTGTTCACATTATCCAGAGACACGTATTGTTGTCGATCTTTCAAGTATGATTTCAGTATGCTTGCACTTTTTCCTCTTATACCTAAAGAGGTCAATTTCTCAATTAATATTTTATGATCCACTACATCGAATGCCTTCTGCAGATCAATAAATATTGTTATTATGTATTTTTTGCCATCCAATTTAGTTATGATCTGGTTTAGAAAGTCTATCGTATCACTTTGGGTGCTTGATTGTTTCTGAAAACCATATTGATTACTTGTCCAATTCAACATATCTAGTAAGGAAGGTTCATGATACGAATTCCTGATAAGAACCTCCACAATTTTTGACAATGCACAGACTACGGTAATGGGGCGATAAATTTTCCAGGTTTTTTTTAATTTTTTAAAAATTCCCTGAAAAATTTTTATGAAATCCGGGGGGGGGGGCCCAAAACCTTTCCTATTTTTAGCTCCTTTGGAAATTCCCCTGTTTCGAGAAATTTTCTTGGGTGTTGTGTATGTCCGGAATTTAGTGGTTATTTAATGAAATGATAAATTGTTGGGTAATGGTACAGTCGTTTACAAGCCCAATTGGGCCGTGTCGGAACCCTTCGTTAAACCTTGTAAGGTCCCTCGAGTAAAAAAAAAACAAAGTTAGCTTATATCATTGTTCTAATTCCTTACGGTAGTAGGTATATCCTGAGTGCCTGTAGATTTAATTATATGAAATCTTCTGTTTGACAAAGCATACTGAGCTAACAACCGAGCAGTGATTGTGCGTTTATTAGCATTCGGGACGTCCTAGGTTTGTACACTCTCAGGCGACTTGTCTGCCATGAGTTTTTCCCAAAACAAAGCTTAAGTCAATGCTTGCAAAACTCATGAAGGCGGAACGCTGTGGCCAGTAACCCTTCCATAAAATATTTAGTCTTTTCTTCTTCTTCTTTAGATGCCATCTTCTTCTGAAGTTGAATGATTTCCAAATTTTTGCAATTTCTTTTTATGAGATTTTTTGAAATAGGAGAGCGTTTCGGGAAGGCCCGAAGCGTCCCTATTCTAGTGTTGCCTTCGAACCTATCAGGTAAGGATGCTAATAATATTGGCTATTCAATTTCAGCCTGATCTAGTTTTTGAACGTAACATACCTAACCTCAAAATGTCAATATTGTCAATTGTCCATGTCAATGATTTCTGGTTGTGTTTTGTTTTCTGTAAGAACGGATTTCAGTGCAAATTAAAGATTGATTATTCGGTTTTATAATCTCTACGTAGTAGTGAATTATGACTAAAGTCAAGTTTATAAAACTGAGTACTTCATAAAACGGAATCTTGATCGTGAAAGGGATGAAAGGATAAAATCAATTTAGATTTAATTTTGATTTCTATGCCTGGAATATAATTATCAAATTTCTATATTAGAACAATTGACGTATGCAAAAAAAAATATAGTAAATAATAAATAAGAACTTTAACAGTGTTCTTATTTATTTCTGAGGTATTAAAGTTACAAGATAAGTACACGATATGACTTATATGGGCAAAAATAAATTCTGTCATTTAGTTTTTCATAGTATCTACCGGTTCCTTCTTTATGGTCGAAATATTCTGCTTCAGTAAGCTTTCTTCTTGTTCTTCGGATTTTGTTTTGTTTTGCTCTATTTCTTTATCTTCCTTGTTTGATTTGTAGAGCCAGCTAAAACATTAAAGAATTCATATATTTAGTAGACAGTAAATTAAAACAGGATGTATGTGGCCAGAAGTTCAAAAAGAATTACTAATTGTGTTGAATAGTAAAATCAACAAAATTTATTTTATTATTTTACCTATATCAAATATGTCACACTGATTTCTAGTTCACTGATTTTCTCTGATTAAATTTGCACCCCTCTGTTATTATTTATTTAAATCTACAGCACTCAACAGCCAATTAGAGAGTGGGAAATATTTTTAAAATGCAAATTATTCAAAAAAAAACAAGCAAAATTTAGAAACAATATTACAGAAACATAGGAAACGATGCAACTCTGTGAACCAACCAATTATAAATGATTGATAATAATATTTGAAGGGGTTGTTGTTATGAATGAATGTTCAGTGATTTGTTGAAGTAATGTAACAGTTATTTTGTTCAATGAATATTTTTCTTCCATGGGCAGCATAATACTACAATACTTTTGTGTGTTTGAATATATTCAACATAAATATATATTAAGAAAAATTTCATGGCTAGATTTTTATTGACACATATTTATGGGAGACAATACAGGAAACCAAGTGCTTGGCATGACTTTATAATTCTACAACTTATTGTAATAATCATTTATCCTTGGAGTTTAACAAGAATATATAGCTGAGATGGTGGATAAAAGTAGGATTCAGTTGTCAATTCTATATAGGTACAAAATATAGCAGCTACTAAAACATACAAATAATTAACACTCAAAAAGGCAGAGCCTGTATGTGAGAGACTTAGAATAAGCTTAGCTGTCAATGTAAAAAAAAAATTAAAATTAAAATGCGAAATGGATCGGCACATGCGGTAAAACGTTAGTTTATCTAGTCTATGTGGATATATATATATATATATATATATATAAATATATATATATATATATATATATATATATATATATATATATATATATATATATATATATATATATATATATATATATATATATATATATATATATATATGTATATATATATATATATATATATATATATATATATATATATATATATATATATATATATATATATATATATATATATATATATATATATATATATATATATAGGGTGTCCCACCGGGAAAGAACGCGATCTGTATATGGAAAACTAACCGTAAGAAACTTTTGAAAATTTGATAGTATACTAATGTTGATAGGGGCAACTCGACTAAAATATTTTCAAGATGGTGGAACCGCCGGTTATACCGGAAGTAGATACCAACTTGCTTATTTTAAATTGGATACCCTATATATTAATATATTTTTAAATTATACGCAAGATTCTAGGCAGATTTTATGTATTATGTCCTATACCTAAGTATAAGCGTTTTTGACATATTTAGGTTTTTATGTCAAAAATGACGATTGCAAGCCCTAATATAATTATCAATTGTTCCTATAACGATTCCCGTATTACTTACTTTGGGGTGAATTCCTTGTTGAAAAGGACTTGCTTTAATAGATTTTGTATAGTATTTGGATAACTAATCATACAGGGTGTTCGAAAAATAAGATCTAAAATGAGATTGAGGAAACTGTCAAAAATCAATTTTTTCAAATGGGAACCCCCCATTTTTCTTATTTTGTAGTATTTAGCATTTAAAAACAACTTTGTATGAAGTTATCTATACCTAAAGTTTGAAGTTTTCGAAATATTGCCAATTTAATATTTTTATATGACGATTTTGCATTCAATCGTTAAACAATTAGATCTAGGATAGCCACGATCGTATTTGACATTTCAAATCATCGTAATGGCACCCAGGTTAAATTATACAAACGAAGGATATTTAAACTTATTTATTATTTATGGACAATGTGATAAATTATTTCAAGAACATGTGATACATGTGCGACCCGATATCCTCATAAACATAAACCATCACCAAATACTGTTAAACGAATTATAGAAAACTTCAAGAAGTTTGGATTCGTGAAGGCATAGGTGTACAAAAAAAAACCAGTTGTTAACAATGAAAATATTGAAATAGCAATTTTGGGATATTTTGAAGCATATCCAACAAAATCTTCAAGGCAGATGGCATTAGAATTAGGCTTATCTAAATCGTCAGTTCTAAAAATTTTACGGAAACACAAATATCATCCCTATGCTATCCATATTTTCATTAGTGCAGCATTTAAATGAAAACGATTCAGATAAGCCTTAAAAGTTTAAATAATTTTCGTTTTTATAATTTAACCGGGGTGCCACTACGATGATTTGAAATGTCAAATACCATCGTGGCTATCCTAGATCTAATTGTTTAACGATTAAATGCAAAATCGCCATATAAAAATATTAAATTGGCAATATTTCGAAAACTTCAAATTTTAGGTATAGATAACTTCATTTACAAGTTCCTCTTTTCAAATGCTAAAATACTACAAAATAAGAAAAATGAGGGGTTCCCATTTGAAAAATTGATTTTTGTCACGTTTTTCTCAAATCTCATTTTAGATCTTATTTTTCGAACACCCTGTATGATTAGTTATCCAAATACTATTACAAAATCTATTAAAGCAAGTCTTTTTCAACAAGGATCCACCCCAAAGTAAGTAAATACGGGAATCGTTATGGGAACAATTGATAATTATATTAGGGCTTGCAATTCGTCATTTTTGACATAGAAACCCTGAATATGTCAAAACGCTTTTACTTAGGTATATGACATAATACATAAAATCTGCCTAGAATCTTGCGTAGAATCTAAAAATGTATTAATATATAGGGTATCAATTTAAAATGAGCAAGTTGGTATCTACTTCCGGTATAACCGGAAGTGCCACCTTTTGAAAATATTTAGTCGACGTTACCCCTATCACCATTAGCTATACTATCAAATTTTCAAAAGTTTCTTATGGTTAGTTTTCCATATACAGATCGCGTTCTTTTCCCGGTGGGGACACCCTGTATATAGATGTCTTTTCTGACATCGGCAGGAACTGTTCAATTTCATTATCACGGTTAATAGACATAGCTCATCAAGTCGATTATTTTCGAAGGGGCATCTATCGGACATGAGTATTCTATGGATGTAGCAGTTATCCGCCTAACAGGGGGGCGGCAACCACATCTTAATTCCTGTATTATTTTGCCGTTGAAAATGAAAAGGAAAAAAATCTGTTCCAATCGCCAGTAAAACAAATCGTAAAATAAATGTTTTACAAATTTCATTTTATTGGATGTTGAAATTGACTTCTTAATAGTAATAAATGTTTGTGCACAATGTTGCCGATATTTTGTAACATTTCTATTTTAGTTCAACTCTCTATTCGGAAGCCAAAATTTTTCTAAAGCATTTTTCTGAAATTCATAACAAGGATGTAAGAATATAGCTCATGTGTTTTTTCTTTTTTCAAATAATTATCAGCAGCGATAGTTAACAAACGTTACTTCTTGATAATACTTACAAGAACAAGGGAAAGTGGTGAAGCTATAACACTGCGGAATAATGTAAAATCCTCCGGAAACAGACTAATGGTACGGTTGTACAGAATAGAATACATGGCGTCCAAATACAAGAGGCATCAGAGCTTCGCACACGCCGAACACAGAGTTGGCCTGGCCCAATTCGTGACGGCGGTACCAATTTTGACATCAAAGATCTCAGTGCTATGTGACACGTGCCATGAAAAATTTCGAAGACACTACCTGATAAATCGTTGAAAATAATTTTGTCTTACATTATTATTGTTGTTGGATGAAATCGATAGATGAATGTATCTATGTCTCGGCGAATATTTACTCACCTAGGAGGACACCGTAACCATTTGGTGCGTAGGCGTATATAAGACATCCTGATATTTTGCTGACCAGTGCTATAATTCCTAACATCGCGTCGTCATCCATCTTCAGTTTCTTGAGAAGTAGGATAAGGCAAATATAGAACCTGTATAATATTAATTTTGAAAACTATTATCGCGGCAAGCTGCATTAGAAGAGCAGGTTTTCATAAAGTATCCAATTTAAAGAAATTTATTTATTCAATTAAGATTTCTTTCCAAATTCAAACCAGTTTTCCATCTATTTGGATTACCAACTTTCAACCCTATTGTTTCAACATTGCGCCCCTTATCGTGTAAACAATATTTATTTCTTCCCCTATAGCTCAAACCCCTAACCAATTCGTACCGAAAGGCGACATACAAAGCTAACTATCTACCAACTTTTAATATAATTGCTCAAAAATTGCGCCTTTTCTTGTGTTAACAAGGTTCATTTTCTCCCCTGTGGCTCCACCTCCTAACCGATGTGTACCAAAACCAATCCCATCCTAAATATCATACGAAACTTACTCTCAAACTTTCAACCCTATTGCTACAAAATTGCGCCCTCTATCGTATAAATAAGATTTATTTTCTCCCCCGGGGGTTGTCAATCCCATAAAAAATTCGCTCAAAACTCATCAAATCCAAAATATCATAAGAAACTTTCAACCCTATGGTACCAAAATTGAGCCCTGTATCGTTCGAACAAGATTTATTTCCTTCCCCGGAGGATCCCCCCCCCCCCAATAAAATCGTATCAAAATCAATCACATCCAAGATATCATACGAAACTATCCACTCACAAACTTTCAATCTTATTGCTCTAAAGTTGCTCTTTTTTTTAGATATATGAAATTGAGCCAAACATCATAAAAACTAATGAAACGAAAAACTATCTTGATCCCAGCTGCAACTTTGCTAATCGCAGGTTTTCAATAAAAGTTGTTAGTTGTTATTAAAACACATAAATATAGATCTTCAAAAAATACAAATTTTTTAAAATACCTGGTTAAGGACAAATAGTTATGCATCAAATTCAATTTTCGCATATGTTTAAGCTGCATATTATAGAAAATGAGATAGTGAAGAATCAACTTTACCTGTTGTTTGTATGATAAACTGCACTGTATTGTAGATAGTGAAATTAACTTCATTCCAACCAAATTTAATTCTGGTGTAGAGGTAAACAACAGACATCTCTCCTAAAATATAACATATGTGAATTCAATAAATTTACCAATAAGAAAATATCTTCGTTTCATCATTAGTGATAACGATAGATGAATACACACGAAAAAACATATTTCATCTTCAGGCAAAATTTAGGTTAGGTATGCGAAGTATACTTCTTGTCAAAAAAATAGAAGTTTATAATTATTAACAAATAAAAACTAGGAGTTGATAGTAGAGAGTTGTTTAGGTTTGTATGTATTTTTGAATGCTGTATCATAAAAAAATAGATATAAATAAATATATATATATATATATATATATATATATATATATATATATATACATGCATATTTAAGAAATTATCAAATTTAACTTGCCTCTTCACCCTTCGAGAAATATTCAGAAGATTATCTCACCTTGTAAAGGCCCAATAATCATTATCGTCGCCATCATTATAACAATCGTCTTCCACTTCCTGTTACTCGGCCCCTCTTTGAAGCAAATTTTAAAAGTGTTCTTTACGTGATTTATATCAAAGAAATCTTCAAAAAAATTCTTATGTTGCCTGACCTCCTTACTTTCTACTTTCTTACCTTCTTCGATCATAAAGAAGCCATAAGTGAAGGCAAAACACATTGTGCATACCACAAACACGTAAGAACCCCGCAGACCTAAAGGTTCAATTAAAATACCTCCAATAATGTTTCCTATAACTATTGCAACATTTTGAAACATAGAAAGCGCTCCTATTCTTATTGTGCGATCTTCATCGGAACTTAGTCCGCTGACGTAGCTGAAAATTCCAAGGAAAACGCAGCTCCAGCCTCCACCAAACGCGTATGTTAAAGATTCTGATATCATTACATATTCGATGGGTATTTCCATCAGAAAATGGGCACATAGGAGAAGTTCCAGCCCGCTTAACATATCACAGATGATTGGTATCAAGATCACAGGTTTTCTTCTACGGTGTCTGTCACTCCAAGACCCAAAAAATAATAACAAACAAGTAGGGAAAAAACCGATGATTGCAGTCTTGTACGCAAACATTTTTGCAACCATTTTTTGGACATTAGCTTCTTGGTAACTCTCATAACCTGTCTGATTTCTTTGTACCATGGCTTCGCATACGGACGAATTGTATTGTAAGTTCACTAAACATGCTTTTTCCAGGTACAAATTTTGAGATGCGAAGTTACCCATCGCAGCAGGAAGAATATAGAAAAAAATCACGGGTTCCAATGTGATATGAGTGGCGATATATTTGATCTTTTGCCAAGCGGTTAATGATTTTGAATCTCCTTTTATGTCTAGGAATTCCATACTGATGGCATTCGGGAGGTTTCGCAATGACATCTTTAAAAGGTATCTTTAAAGCTAATTAAAATAAATTATCTCTTTATTTAGAGTATAAGATCGTACACATAGGTATATTCACCCATTAAGTTTGCCTGTATTCCTTAAAAACTGATTTCATTCCTTATCCACTTTCATGAAAGCTTCACTTGTTTGAACAGAATATATGCGACGTTTCAACCATTTCACTCACCTATTCAATAATTCATGTCATTCTACTAGTTTACGCAAATTGAAGATAGATAGGACTATTTGATTTAGGTTCAAAAATAAATAACTACTTTATTTGAATTGAAGATAATGAGAAACAGGTATTGTATTCTGAAGTACATATAACAGTGAGAGGATTGCTTTAACATAAAAATTAAATAATTTCGAATATTGTAGATCATATAGAAATTTACATGGTGTCAATGAAAAATTGTTCTAGCCTTCGAATTCATACTATTAATTTCTATGAACCTGTTTAGATAGTTACCAAAGTAATTGGCTTTCCGAAAGTAAAAAAAGTAAAGTCTGTTGCACAGATGCTACTTTCTCTCTTTCAGAGTCTCCAAAACCAATTGAAAATTATATTAATCCTTGTTTTATAGCTTATATCCTTGTTGTATTCCTTACGGTAGTAGGTATACTTGATTGCCTGTAGAAAATTATATAAATTTTTTGTTTGACAAAGCATACTGAGCTAACAACCGAGCAGTGATGTGCGTTTATTAGCATTCGGGACGACCTGGGTTCGTACCCCCCAGGCGACTGGTCTGCCGTGAGTTTTTCTCAGAGGTTTCCACATAGCATAAGTCAATGATTGCAAACTTATAAGGAGAACGCTAGGCCAGTATCAATCCTCATAACCACCTCTCCTCCTTCCGTAAATTATCTAAATTTAGATTTAAATTTAATTTCTATGCCTGGAATATAATTTTCGAATTTTTATATCAGCACAATTGACATATGCAAAAAAGAGATGGTAAATAATAAATGAGAACTTCAACAGTGTTCCTAACTATATTTAAGAAAAAAATTATTCAATTTTGAGGTATTTAAATTATTTACAAGATAAGTACACAATATCACTTAGATGGAAAAAAATAAATTGTGTAATTTATTTTTTCACAGTATCTACCGATTTCTTTTTTATGGTCGAGATATTCTGCTTCAGTAAGCTTTCTTCTTGTTCTTCGGGTTTTGTTTTGTTTTGCTCGATTTCTTTATCCTTCTTGTTGGATTTGTAGAGCCAGCTAAAAAAATTGAAGAATTTATATATTTAGTAGACAGTAAATTAAAACAGGTATATGTAGCCAGAAGTTCGAAAAGAATTACTAATTGTGTTGAATAATAAAATAAACGAAATGTATCTTATTATTTTATATCAAACATGTCACAATGATTTCTAGTTCTCTGATTTTCTCTGATTAAATTTTCACCCCTTTGTTATTATTTATTCCAATCTATACCACTCAACAGTCTCAGCCAATTATAGAGTAGGAAAAATACAATAAAAAGAAATGTAAATTATACAACACAAACAAAATTGAAAAACAATATTACAGAAACATAGGAAACGATGCAACTCTGTGAACCAATAAATTATAGATGATTAATAATAATATTTGTTGTAGTAATGTAACAATTATTTTGTTCGATGAATATTTTTCTTCCATTGGCAGCAAAATACTACAATACCCTGTGTGTGTTTGAATATAGTCAACATAATTATATATTAAGAAAAATTTCATGACTCGATTTTTGTCCACAAATATTTAGGGGAGATAATGCAGGAAACCACGTGCTTGGCATGACTTTATAATTATACAACTTATCAGTTAAACAAGAATATACAGCTGAGATGGTGGATACAAGTAGGATTCAGTAGTCAATTCTATATAGGTACAAAATATAACAGCTGCTAAAGCATACAAATAATTATCACTCACAAAGGCAAAGCTTATACCTACGTGAGAGACTTGGAATAGGCTTGTCTTAAGAGTCAATGGAAAAGAACATGAAAAACATAATGCGAAATGGATCGGTACATGCGGTAAAACGTTAATTCATCTGGTCTATGTGGATATATATTGATGTCTTTTCTGACATCGGCAGGAACTGTTCAAATTTTAAATATTACGGTTAATATTGACATGGCGCGTGTCTCATCCATAGACCTATTAGGAATATTCTAATATGTCTATGGTCTCATCAAGTCGATTTATTTTCGAGGGGGCATCTATCGGACATGAATTCAAGGATGTAGAGTTATCCGCCTGAACAGGGGGGCGGCAACCACATCTTAATTCTTGGTCATTTTGCGTTGAAATGAATGTGAAAAAATCTGTTGCAATCACCGATAAAACAAATCGAAAGATTATTTTTCCAACAAATTTTATTTTATTGGATGTTGAAATTGACTTCTAAATAGTAATAAAATATTTGTGCACAATGTTGACGAATATTTTGTAACATTTCATGGTTTAGTTCACCTCTCTATTCGGAAGCCAAAATTTTCTAAAGATTTTTCTGAAATTCATAACAAGGATGTAAGAAAATATAGCTCATCTTTTTCCTTTTTTTATATAATATCAGCAGCTATAGTAAACAAACGTACTTCTTGATAATACTTACAAGAACAAGGGCAAAGTGATGAAGTATAACACTGCGGAAATAATGTAAAATCCTCCCGGAAACAGTCCAATGGGTACGCGTTGTACAAAAATAGAATATACATAGTTCCAAATATAAGAGGCATCAGAGCTTCGCACACGCCGAATACAGAGTTGGCCTGGCCCCAATTCGTGCGGCGGTACAATTTTTGACATCAAAGATCTCAGTGCTATGTGACACGTGCCATGAAAAATTTCGAAGACACTACCTGAAAAATCGTTTGAAATTTTGTCTTACATTATTATTGTTGGATGAAATCGACAGATGAATGTTTCGATGCTTCTCGGCAAATATTTACTCACCTAGGAGGAAAACGTATCCGTTTGGTGCTAAGGCGTATATAAGACACCTGATGATTTTGCTGACAGTGCTATAATTCCTAACATCGCGTCATCCATTTTCAGTTTCTTTGATAAGTAGTGATAAGGCAAATATAGAACCTGTAATAATATTATTGAAACTATATCGCGGCAAGCTGCATTAGAAAAGCAGGTTTTCATAAAGTATCCAATTTAAAGAAATCTATTCATTCAATTGAGATTTCTTTCCAAATTCAAACCAGTTTTTCCATCTATTTAGATCATTAACTTTCAACCCTATTGCTTCACATTGCGCCTTCATCGTGTGAACAATATTCATTTCTTCCCATATAGCGCAAACACCCAACCGATTTCGTACCAATACCATCCAAGGCGACATAACAAAGCTAAACTATCTACCAACTTTCAACCCAATTGCCTCGAAAATTGCGCCTTTTCTCGTGTAAACAGGGTTTATTTTCTCCTCTGTGGCTCAACCTCAGAACCGATTTGGTACCAAAACCAATCCGATCTAAAATGACATATGAAACCATCTATCTACCAACTTTCAGCCCTATTACTCTAAAATTGAGCGCTATCTTCTGTGAACGAATATTAATTTCCTTCCCTGTGCTCAACCTCCTAACCGATTCGTACCAAAACCAATCCCATCCAAATATCATACGAAACTTTCACCTCAACCCTATTTCTACAAAATTGCTCCCTCTATCCGTATGAATAAGATTAATTTACAATCCCCGGGCGG
The DNA here is from genome assembly GCA_030704885.1 of Cynegetis impunctata. NCBI lineage: Eukaryota > Metazoa > Arthropoda > Insecta > Coleoptera > Coccinellidae > Cynegetis > Cynegetis impunctata. The sequence continues at coordinate 1,697 of JARQZK010002572.1, read as the reverse complement.
TGTCAATGCCATAAGACAATTCGCTCAAAACTAAGTCAAATCTAAAATATCATACCGAAACTTACTTACATACTTTCAATCACATCCAAGATATCATACGAAGCACTATCCACTCACAAACTTTCAACCCTACGTCTCCAAATTACTCCTTTTTATCGTGTAATTAATTTATATATATATATATATATATTATAGTATATATATATATATATATATATATAATCTCTTGAAAATTATTAGCAATAACAGGCTTGTTGAACAATTCAAATAAATATATATATATATATATATATATATATATATACATATATATATATATATATATATATATATATATATATATATATATATATATATATATATATATATATATATATATATATATATATATATATATATATATATATCAACAGACCTGTCTGTTGATATTGGACTAAATAGCACGTAATTAATAACTAGAGACAGCCACAGCCGCAATGAGAAATTTTTGAAAAAAAAGATAAATTATACCCTATTCTTTGACTTTTGAAAATCAAAATACATTTGAACCTATTTCGAACATTACGTGGGTAAAGGTTTCTGTGTTTTCCCTTACATCTAATAATAACAGATTTGAATGTTAATATTGGACTGAATAGCACGTAATAAATAACAAAAGAACGGCCACAGCCCGAAAAATTTAGGTGAAACATTAGTAGTCTTTTTCTATTCCAAATTTTTTTAAATCCTAATGGTTCAAAGAAATTTTAATTTTTTTAAAAGTTTTGATAAAGCCACGAATGTCGTGGCGAAACGTCAACTTTTTAAAAAAATCGATTTTTTTGAGATTCAACAAGCCTGTTATGCTAATAATTATCAAAAGATTATAAATAGTTCACAGGCAACAACAATTCGAATGAATAATTATATATATATATATATATATATATATATATATATATATATATATATATAATTATATATATATATATATATATATATATATATATATATATATATATATATATATATATAATATATATATATATATATATATATATATATATATATATATATATATATACAAAATAAGATGAAAACGTAAACGTACAAATATCACAAACACTAAATTATACATAAATGCAGAGTGGCCTAATATTCATAATATATGGATGTCGAGTTCCCTAAGCCATCGAACCGCATCTGCGTCCGCTGAATGTAGTTCATGTATAGAGCCGGCAGGGCTATCTTCTGCCGGGGCAAAGCATGGCGTTATGGATGCGGCGTCTGAGAGGCGGTCCCCGTAACTGCGCGCCGGGATCCTCAGCAGTTCCCCATTTGTAATTCCAGTGTTGAGTTCTTCCGTGGTTAGATCTAATGCGGATGGTTGTTTAGCCCATTCTTTGCTTGGGGAGGTTAAATCCTGGGAGGCGTGGGGTCTGTTATAAGGTGCAGGTAGTCTGGGTTTGTGGTTGCCCACTCTTCTCTTCCATGCATCGGTCGGGTTGAAATCATCAATGAGTTCTTGACCCAGCTTCCAGAGAGGATTTCGCGATCTTAGTCTGGCAACTCGGTCTGAGCAATCCTGATGTTGATAGGTAGCTGGTTGTCAGCGCTAGCATTTTTTCCATTCCTTCATGAGCGCCGATTTACGTCGTATTGGGGGAGGTGGAATATTAGCTAGTTACTGGCAACCATTGTTATGGGGTGGACTTTAT
>JARQZK010002571.1:0-18347 GCA_030704885.1 Cynegetis impunctata | reverse complement strand
AAAAGGGTGATATAAGATGAAATTTATTGCAATAAGTGAAAGTAAAACATTTTTTAAATATGCCAAACATATGCCTATTTAAGCAACAACAACATTCATATTGTGCAACCGAAATTGCTAATTTTTCATTATGACACACATTAACATAAACCCTTCAACCTTTCAGTGCTTTTTCGCAAAACAAAATTAGTACAAAAGCTTGCAAGATAACACGTGAATTTTTGTCTTCTTTCCCGAGGACATAAGTAGTCACCTTCGCTCGCTTTTTTTGAATTAGTTTCTTGTTGTTCGGTTTGGAAGGTCCAGATTTGCTCTTGGTTCAACTCCACAATCTGTTTGAGCGCATTCTTTTTTACATATGTTGGCATATTGGGAACTTTAGCAGCGACTTTCCATATGTTTCTGGGGCAAGACTGCTGTCCTAGTTGCAAAGGCAAACATTCGGAGGTCTGCCTTGGTGACCTTTCAACCAATTGGAATGTCTACATTTGCGGTACAAAAATAAATGCATTAGTGTGCAGCAATATCTATAATAATTCATGAATAATCAGTAGGGCCACCGTTTAGTTCTTCTGGCGGCAAGAATAATTCCATCACTAGTTTATCGCATTGTCAACACAGCTCCCCTTGGTTTTATTGTAATCTAATATCATGATTGGTTTTTATTTTCATATGCTTCACTGACAATATCACCACCATCGTGCTGGGTGGTGAGTAACATGAACCATCTTGCCTTTCTTTTGGTATATATGAAACCCTGGGCTCATGTCCTTTGGTGCAAATGCAAAACATTGAAGATTTTTCAGGCCTGGATTTCATGCTTATTTCAGCAGGAGTGTCACGTTTATTTTTGCGCACAGTTCCTAAGAGTGTTAAACTTTGATTCCAACAAGTATTTTGCCAAACGAACCACTGTGTAAAAAAATTGTCAGTGGTTAATTCCTCCGCCAACTGCCTTTATACGGTTGGGTAAGATCTTTGACAACTCAAAGTGCCTTGGTCTCTTTCTTTGATGTTGTTCAATCCTTTGCCAGTATAAACTTGGCAAATTGTCATAATAAATAACTTGTTTCAAATCAGCTTCTGCCCAAATCTTTATACCATATCTTGCTGGTTTTTGACTTCATATACTGTCGGAAACGGCATTTCCTCTAAAGGTAACTAGTTTGTTTCATCAACCGTTAAATGCTTTCATATGGTTCGAAATTCTTCATAGCAGTTTTGAACAAATAGTTTTCCCATATTTCCCTTATTGCGTTTTATCATTTGTTCTCCTCTCTATTCGCGTAAGATTCAATCATCAAATCTAATAAATTTTGAAATGAGTTCAAATGTGTTTACAGACATGGAAGCTGTAAAGAAACTGCATCGGGTAGATGCATCTCTCGTCCACATTCCTCGTGTTGATTCCCTTCGACTTCGCAAAGCGCCTGCTTTGATAAGAATTCCTATAAAGCAATCCAACTCCTCAATTTGCAATGATTTCCACTCTGTGGTTGAATTTGGATGTTTTGCTTTCCAATCTTCATAAAATTTAACAGCCTCCTCATTTGTATGATTCATGTATCGTTCATCATCACAAAGCTCATTATATTTGACCACATAAAATTTACTACTTACCGACGTTGAGAAAACCTTGAACTCACCTGCATCTGAGACTTCGACTTTGTCCTGTACTTCTTCTTCATCCTTTATGCAGGGGTTCTCAAAATTTTTGACACTGCGACCCCCTTTTTAGACCTAGTATTTCGGCGACCCCCCTATTTTTAAATATTAACAAAAATGAAAAAAAAACACAATTGGCTAAGTTTTATCCATAAAAATACTATTAACTAGTAAAAATAAATACAAATTGTTGGACTTGAATTGTTTTATAATAAGAGAAAGTGGGATAACTCACTTCGTACCACGAACAAGGACAAAGCATTGATGACTCATGGGGCCTAGAATAGACTGCAGTCACAGCTGTTTGCGCGTGCACTCTCTGCTAGCCGGTGCCCGGCAGACGACACGACAGTCTGGCTTCTTGAGTCGATCACTCAACAGTGTGTGTGTACTTTGTGAGAAGTATTGCGAGCAAATACAGTTAGAAAAAGTAGCAATGGATAAGTTTTTGAAAAGACCGTCGTCAAGTAGTGATGCTAGTGCTAGTGGGTGCGGAAAGACAAAATTCCGCAAATATGACCAGTCGTACATACAATTCGGTTTCACTGAACTGGCAAACAAACCTCAATGTGTGGTGTGTAGTGAAGTGTTGTCAGCTGAAAGCATGAAGCCTTCGAAAATGAAACGCCATCTTGAAACTAAACATTTTGCTTTGAAAGACAAACCAGTGGAATTTTTCCAAAGAAAACTGTTATCCCTTCGAAGTCAACAGGTAAACATTACAGATCTTGTTAATGTTAATAAAAATGCTCTTAAAGCTTCATACGAGGTAGCACTCAAGATTGCTAAAACAGGGAAACCCCATACAATTGCTGAGGAATTAATTCTTCCTGCTGCAATTGATATGGTTTCAAATATAATCAGTCCTCAAGATGATGAAAAATTGAAAAAAATCCCGTTATCAAATGATACTATTTCAAGAAGAATATGTGACATGGCTGAAGATGTTCAGAACCAGCTAAAGAAGCAAATAAAAGACAGTACTTTTTTTGCAATTCAGTTGGATGAGTCAACAGATGTTGCCAACCGTGCTCAGTTTTTATGCTTCATCCGGTACGATTACGGTGATGCTATTCATGAAAATATTTTGTTTTGTAAGCCCCTGCCGAATAATACAACAGGTGAAAGTCTTTATGAGGTGTTTGTTCAAGCAACTGAACCTTTTGAATTTGATTGGAAGAAATGTGTTTCAATTTGTAGTGATGGAGCAATGGCCCTTACGGGAAAGAAGAGTGGCTTGATTGCCAGGTTGAAATCATTTATACCGAATGCAAGCTGGGTCCACTGCTTTTTACATAGGCAAACTTTGGCAGCTAAGAAAATGCCAGATGAATTACGGCAAGTTTTAAATGAAGCTGTCAAGATAGTGAACTACATCAAAAGTCGCCCGCTGCAAAGTAGGTTGTTTAATAACTTGTGTGAAGAGGTAGGAGCCTTGCATAAACATCTTTTATTTCACACTGAAGTACGGTGGCTATCCCGTGGTAATGTATTAAGCAGGCTGTTTGGATTAAAGTCAGAAATGTTGTTATTTTTGGTTGATAGTAAACCCGAACTTTCCACTTTTTTCAGTGATGAAAAGTGGTTGGTTATGCTTGCTTATTTGGCTGACATCTTCTCTCACCTTAATATTTTGAACTTATCCCTACAAGGACCAGACAAAAATATGCTATATGCTCAAGACAGAGTAAATGCATTTGTAAAAAAACTCAGTGTTTGGAACGCAAGAGTTAAGAAAGAAGATTTTGAAAATTTTACACTAACTCAAGAGTTTATAGAGTTTCTGTCGACATCCTACTGTACATCCCCTGACACTTCATCTCTCTCCTTACTAGTATCTTCTCATCTCGAAGGTTTGATTGAACAGTTGACAGATTACATTCCAAATAAGGATACGAGTGGGGTTTTGTGGGTAGTCAATCCGTTCAGTGATCAAGTCGTAACAAAAGCTGAGCTAACTGCTCGTCAACATGATCAACTGATCGAAATTTCAAGTGATCAGTCAGCAAAACTCACTTTTAACAGTGCTTGTATCGACAAATTTTGGATAGGCATTAAAAATGAATACCCAGAATTGTCCACAAAAGCATTACAGACTTTGATGCCATTTTCTACGTCTTATAACTGTGAACAAGGTTTCTCCACAATGGTGAATATCAAAACAAAATCAAGAAATCGTTTGACCCTGGAAAATGACATTCTTTTGTGTATTACAAAACTCATTCCGGACATAAAAAGAATGGTTGATTCCAAACAAGCTCATGTTTCCCATTAAATAGTATTAGGCCTTTTTCAACTTGTATGTGTATTACAAATTTGTGTAGCCTATACATTTTGTTATTAATAAAACCTACAGCTATGACTGATTTGTTTTCTGATTTGTTTTTTTGATTTTCCTCGTTATCCCGCGACCCCCCTGGACACATCACGCGACCCCCCTGGGGGTCGCGACCCACAGTTTGAGAACCGCTGATTTATATGATCTTCCCTGTTCACTCTGCTTTGGTAGGAATTTGTGTTAGGTCTATCCTAATCAATAATTTTCTTCCACATTTTATCTTTCACAAGATCTTCTAACAAATCTAATAATTTTTCTATTCTAAAATCCAACTATTCAGAAAAAATTTACCCTATTAGTGTATCGATATCCAAATATTACCGTAGGTTCTGGTTTCCTTTCATTTTATTGTATTTTATCACTTTATTTAGGCTTTCAATGGCCATATTGGTGTTTATACCAACATTTATCCTATGGCAGTGAGACCACATCGTACTTCTTTCATTACTCTGAAAATAGTGTCTGAAACGAAATACAATTAGAATAAAGCTACCAAAATCTTCAACATCTCAACTCACTTCTGTAAATATTTCAAAAAGTCATTTTCACATTCTTCTTCCAAATACTTGAAATAGTCCTCTTTAAATTCTAGGAACTTAGTTTCATTAGTTTCCTTCAATATCTTCCTCATTCTGTTTCATTTCCTTTTTGTTTTCTATTTTCTTCAATTTATTTCTTCCTTGTTTATTCCATTTCTTTATAACATTCTAGGTTCTAATCAATCGTCTGGGCTTTTCAACCTTCTCCATTTCTTGGCACCATGCATTGAAATACTTGGCATCATCATCTGTCATTATATATTCAGATTTTATATATTCTCCTAGCCTTTCCCTCCATGACCTGAAAAAAATGTTTTGGATCGTTTGATCCAAACGATTAGAAATTAAAAAGGATACAGTGAATCCAACATTGTTTTCATCCTTAATTAAAACAATGGTCAATTCATAATTCCTCATGTTGGTTCCATGCGTGTCATCAATGCAAATAATCCTTGTGAATTCCCTTAGCTTTCTTTCCATAGTCATATTCATAAATGCTAAAGCAAAATCTTGAATTTGCAGCTCAGGGTGACTCTCTTCTGATCAAGATATAATAGATAGGTATTACATCAGAAGTATATTAGAGTACATAAAACATACCTATCTGCTTAAATAAGAAAACGGTATTCTCATCTCGACTGTTTAATTCTTGAACCTTTAAGCCTGTTGCTGTCATATCATCTGCATCTCGCTGTTCGTTTATATTGAATTTTCTAATTATATATGACAGATCACCTCTAGTTACAATATTCTATCTAATTTTCCTTCGTTCAAATATCTTGCATCTTCTAGAACTCTCTCCTTTGTAACACCAGCAACGAGTTTTCTTGCAAGCATTTCCTGTTGAGTATTGGACAGACGTTTAGATCGGAGTTCACCATTATGGCCAACATGTGTCTCAATATATTTAACCGCCACTCCTAAAATAGAATGAATGAACTAATGTAATGTGGTATCATGAAAATATTACCAGAACTGTTGATTTTAACAGAAATTCTGGATGGACATATCCAGATAACTTTATACTGCCTCCTTTCTTTGCATTTCGTTGGTTACATTGACTCACATATCTTAAAAATGAAATATTTAAATTTCATGCTTTCAACTCATCTTTTTATGGAACAACCTGTATTACTACGATTACAGTTATAGTACATGTATTCATCAGCAGAATCGGTCTTAACTACTCTTTCTAAGACATAATCTACATTCGTATTAGAAAGAGATCGCCAAACCTCAAAATCTACCTTGCTAGCAAAATGATGGATAGATTGTTGGATCATCAAATGATGAATTTGTTCCAAATGCCTCACTAAGTTATCGTGGCATCCGAATGACACCTTATCCTCATCAGAACAAAGCGGGCATTTAACATGCTTTGTTATTCTTCCTTCTGATGGTTGTTGATCATGCATCTTTTTCAGGTGCCGGTTTTTGTTCGACACACTGGAAAAAATTTCCCACATACGTTACAAATGAGGTATTCACTAGAAACAAATGAAATATAAGCAAATTAATTAGACGTTAAACTTTGAACTCACTTTTGCTGGTCCATGTTTGATGTTCTGGAAATTTAGCAATCAAAATTGCTTGTTCAAGTAGATTGGAATATCTCAGAAAAAACTGAATTTCACAATCCGTGGATCACTTCAAAATACAAATTCAAAAACTCTGCTTAATCAAGTAGATTGGAATCTCTCAGAAAAAAACTGAAGTTCACAATCCGTGGATCACTTCAAAATACAAATTCAAAAACTCTGAGTCTCTGAATAATAATAATTTCAGTATTAATTTCTAAAACCAAAATATCAAATATCTTAGCACAACCGAGCGGGAAAGAATTCATTGATATTATTTGACATGAAGACTGGAAAGAGATAACCGTCTTCTGTTCTTTCAATCCTCCAGCTATGCTCTTATTGGTCAGGAGTTTGGGATTCTTTGCGAGAATTAACGTATGCTACTGAATACTAACGCATTTCATGAGATGCTGCATGGGCGCCATAAGGCGTCACCCGCACAAAGTGGAAAGGTCGGATGCCGCCAATTGGCGTCATCCGCAGTAAATGTGTTAATAAGCGATCATTTAAATTGAAAATCATTAGGAAATCGGAATACTGATACTTGACCGACTATGAATGAATACTATACACTCAGTTTTCTTCTCATTCAACACTAAACCATTTGAGGCACACCAACCATCAAAAATATTTAATGCCGTACAATGGGGTAACTTTGGGACACATTTCAAAGTTTTTAGGTGCTCCTATCATCATTTTCAAAGATAAAATGCTGAAACAATTATTAATATGTATGGTCACTCTTCCTGTTACAAAATATGATAGAACAAAAACTCTAGAAGCAACAGTACTTTGCTAAAAAAAAAATTTATTTGTCCTAATCTTACCCCATTGATTGGGGTAAAATTGGGACAGTGCATTATTCCATTAGAAACGGCAGGAAATATCACTTTGCACCAATGTTACCCCACAATATTGTGTACGCTCATTATTTACTCCTGTAAATAATGAGAAGCAACAAGGAAAATGAGAGTGCAACAATTATTATACAAAAATACTATATTTAAGAGCACATAAGAAAAATTAATTCATATTCATGGTACAAAAAGATTCAAAATCATAATTTTTTAAACAAATAAGCCTTGAAACTATACAAAACAAACAGAAAATGTAACAAAAATTATTCAAACACTTCATACAATTTAATTTTTGTAAATTGAAACCAAGGGGTCGTTGTAAACTTGCAGCTCTTTCACATTGAACATTTCTCGCCGGCCAATTTGTACCGACTCATCAATCTGCTGCACAATTTTGTCCATTGAATAGTAAATTTCATCAGGAGTTACAGGCCATTTCCAATTAGAAGCCGATTTAGTCATTGCCTATATTAATACTTCGCCATTATCATCGAATTGTACGATTCGTCCAGGATATAATTCACGTTCATATCTCACCAGAACAAAGTCTCCCACTTTCAGATGTTGGAGAAAATTTGATGGTTGTAGGTACATCTGGAATGAATTGAGTGGATCGAGTTTCAAAATTCACTAAATGTCTCCGAGCCTTCTGAATCTTGAAGAGAAAACCTATCATCTTCTTCCTCGCTACTGCTGTCATTGTCCCTCTTCTTTGGCTTTTTTTGTAGTGTTTCTAAATCTGGCCTTCCTCTCTTGTCATAAGCTTTCACTCCAGTTGAAGTTGATGGTTGGCCTTCATCCACGGGTAACTGTTCCGTTGGCAAGGCTACTTTGAATTCTTCTGAAGAGATACTTTTTCCAGGGGGGACATTTACATTTTTCTTTCTCTTCACTCTTCGAATTTCAGTTACCTCCTGACGCTTCTTCGAAATTTGTTCCAAAAAACTTTCACCAATAAGAGAAGAAATAGAGGTGTCCAAGCTTCCTGATGGTAACCTCTTCAGAACTTCCTGTCTGTTTGTGGGGTAAATTCCTGATTTGCGGAAGCCAGCCACAAGATTATCTGGGCCTTTAATCATAGCATCCCATAGAGTTTTCAAAATTGCGGGAAATTGGTCTTTTGGTACTGACGTACAACGACTTCCAGTTGCTGTCTCCTTCCAATCCTTTAATACCTTTCGCCAAGTCACCTTCATGGGACGAAAGAGAGCAACATCTAGTGGCTGTAGAAGATGAGTTGCATTTGGTGGCAACGCAATAAACTTAATATCATTTATCTCACATTGTTTGATCACCTCTATATTTATGTGAGAACTGAGGTTGTCGCCAATAATAGCCTTTGGCCCTTCCTTCTTCTTGAGTATTGGTAGCATCAATGACACAAACCAATCCTCAAAAGAGTTACTATCGAACCAACCTGATCTAGTTCTATTATATCTTGTACCTGCAGGCCCATTTTCTGTCCATGTGGACCATATTTTCTCTGCCTTATAGTTTACGTAAGGTGGAGCTACTACCCCGGCAGCATTGCCACATACCATAATAGTTGTACACGCTTTAGAAGAATTCTGGATCATCTCAGGATATTGAGTCCCTCTCTTAGTAATTATTTTCCGGCACCAGGATCATCAACAAGGTTTGTTTCATCGTAATTCCAAATGTTTTCTTTTGGAATTCCATTCAACTCTTCCTCTAAGTTGTTGAAAAAATTATTTATAACTTGTTCATCAGTAGCTGCTCTAGAATAGGAAATATTTTTAGCAGTTCTTTGTGTGAGTATTGCTTTGTGACGCTTCATAAAGGAATCTGCCCAATCATTTCCCGGTAAATTATTTTTGAAGCGAGTTTCATTTCTTCCAATCCTATCTAGGTATGATTTTACTACAGAACGTAAATCGAAGGTGTTGACTGGAAATCCGTAGTTTTGCCTGAATGTTGAGTGTTGAGATAAATTTCGAACGTCAACAAAGAATTGAAAAAATTGAATTAATGTCGTCTGTGTACATAATTGGTTGAAACTTTTAACCAATCCTACCCTTTTTTTTTAAATCGAGGTGAGAACTTCAAAAGCGATACCGGTTGCTAACCCGACCAGTGTGGGATTCAACTATAGCTATGCAACATTGCCTACCCACTAAAAACACCTCTGTTCCTTCGGTTTCCGGGCGTTTGCCTAGTAAACCTCCAGTCTAGCACTTAGATTAGGACTCTCGTGCTGCGGTCAGCACTAGAACCTGTTCTCTTCCTTGTGTCTATATTTCAAGACCCAAGTGTATGTCTCTTTGCGTCGCGGCGCATTTAAAAAAGAGGGTAAATGGAATATGTGAGTTGGGAAGGATGGGGAGGATTCCATTACTCGCCTGATAGATTTTCGAAGAAATCTGTTTGGGTACAGCTTATGGATGGAAGTACCTGTAAATAAAATAATTATTATCGAAGTTGGTCTCTAGATCTAATACTGGTGATTATTTAGCGCGGATGTATTTCGCACAATGAAAGGTTCATCTGGAGGATGCCTCAAATTCTCTTGAATCTCCTTCACTTCACGCACTTTAGCCCTCTTTAAACTACTACTGGCCCAAATACGTTGTTTTTTGTATTTACAAATCTTAGCTGAGGGTTGATAATCCTTTTGTTATCGTTTTTTTGCATTCAAATTTATTTTCTTCGGTGAATATGCTGGGACACGTAGTTAAATTGTTGACAACTAACAAATTTTGATGAATTTGACTAATTAATGAGTCATCAAGTTTCTCATAATCACAGTTATCTAAATTTGTTAGTAGATTTTTTATTTTTCCAATATTTTTATCCTAGATGCAATTTTTTCTAGATAGAGAGGCTAAGCTTTCAGACAGTGACATACTTTCAGTAACATTTTTCATGGCAAACCAACTGACCGCAAATGTTTCCTTTTAATACCAATATATGTAGGGTCAAGTGGGGTAATTGTAAACGCTTTTTACATGTTTTTAATTATTTGTCTCAAACAAAGTTGTGTATGTATTTTTTGTCATGCAAAGGACCCCGCACATTTAGTTAGAAAAAATGACGACAGTTAAATTCGCTCAGTTTTGAAAATATTATAGATACTGGCTGGCTTTAAAATATATCAATTTTAAATTCTGTTCCCACGACTGGTTTAGGATATAGAGTGGTCCAAATGTCAATGCCCAGAAAAATCATCTTCACAATTTTAAAAAGTGATGTTAACATATAGATTTTCACTAAAATATGATAACTTCACTGAAAAGTTGCTTTTTTAAGAAAGCCATCCAAATAACTTGAAACTGAGTCCGGCATATACAGGCTGTTTACTCGATGAGTTTGTGTATGCGGCTTCCACTTCGACAGTTTTATATCAAAGAACTCTATTTCTAGCTCAACTGATAACAGACGATATATCAAATAGTGAAAGAAAATAAAGCTTTCTACCATGTATAGTTTAGAAAAAAAATGGTGCAAAAGTTGTCTTTATTATTTGAAAACTTTTTATTTGTGAGGTACTGGAGAAAAAGTGACTCAATTTTATATCAGTGGGTCGAATAGTCTATAAAAGGCACATATCATGTTAAAACTGACGTTTATATACCGTTTGTTCATTTTTACAGGTATACCTGGTAGATAAAAATGTATTAATTATTTTTCATCTTGAGTCCTATAGTAGCGAGGTTCTTGAATAAACAATTATTTTCACATTTGAATATTAATTTGGATTCGCGTTGATTACCGAATCTATAATTTTTGTGGAAGGATATTTCACGTGCGGGAGCATACGAGAATACCCAAGGTACCACAACACCATTGCCACATGAGCACATGTTCCGAGTGTTCTTGCACCTGATTTGCAGGTACAGTAGTACCCCGATACCGACTACCGGTCTTCATTATACTGAAGCCATAGCTGGTACTTTGTAACATTCTTATATCTCGAGAATAGTCTCAACCTAACAAGGTTATCATCAAGATGAGCTTCATCAATTTCTAAATTAATATCTTGATCACCTCGTCTAGCACCCTGTACGTATGACGGCGCTAGCTTTAACTGATAGGTGCCCACTGTTAGGTCCCACAAATAGTCTAAAGTGAGCCGTGGGAAGTTAGGGACATGATCGTTCCTTACAGCCGTCCATCTACCCATCCTACAAAGTAAATTTTCATTTTGAAGGAATTCAAGCAAATTATTAGACCTAGTAGCACGTTCCAAACATATTTGAGCCATTTGTTCATTAGCTTGCATTCTTATGTCGGAAAAATATCTGTTAATGAGACTCGCAGCTATTCGGTAAAAATCACCAAGGTTAGGAGCATGCGTAGTCGAAATGATGTTCGAAAAAAACTTGAAAATGGATTTTAAATGGCCATTTAATTCAATGATCCATCTTGTTTTTGTTATTAGCCTCGCTTCATTAGCATCTTCAGTTGATAACTGTGATTCTCCACGTTGGAGAGAAGGGGGCATCCTATGTCTGAAACAAAGTTCTTCCAAGAGCGGTAAGGCGTCACGATACCCGCGGTCGACTACGAACGTATCGTTTTCTTCGAACCAATTTCTCATCCCTTCAACGTCTCTTTGAAATTCATTTCGCAGAGTAGCAGCATCATTGTTCGAGGCATCTGAGAAATAAGGACCAAGAATCGATAAGATATAACCATCGGGGGCAACAATCAGGGAGGGTTTAATAAGGTGGCGCCCTTTATGAACGCAATATGACTGACGTAAGGTCCGGAAATTGGTGCTTTTTTGCAAATAGCTATAGGTGCCATCTACATAAACTATGGCTTTGGGTTCGTTAGGTTGTGGATTATAAAGTCTATTTGCAAATTCAGTTACATGTTGTCGTATAAAGTCTTGTCGTGTTATTGCCGTAAATCCCAGGTTGTTCGGTACGAAGTTATTTATTATAGACGTCCGTACAGTTGACACAGCTAAACTCACACTTTGCCTCGATTTGTAAACGAAAATAACTTTGAGAAATTCGTCTGACAGCCCCTGTTTGAGTTTACAAAGGAACATTAGAAGGTCCTTTTTCGATACATATCTTCTGCAGTTTTCATTAGTAACAGGCCTGCAAAAAGTATACAAATTCCGAAAGTGGTCTTTACTTAAAGGACATAAAGCTTTGAATTCATCTTAGGAAAAACTGTTTTCGTCATGATACTTCCACTTTGTTTGGTGATCAAAAGCGCCCCTTATCTTCTGAAGAAAATTTGTTAGTTGACTTGCCTTAAGGCTCACATTTCTGACGATGCAAGGTAATGCAACTAGCAATGGACTAGGAATCATTGAGTTTTGATCGAGATGGTGTAAGCATACTCTTGATCTTTCTGTGAAGTAGATATTGCACTTTAGGAAGATATCTACTCGACAACCAGTATTCAATTTTTGGAGATTATTTTGTTGTCGATCACAAATACAACATCTACTGTCTGAAACGTGTGTCAGGGTATTCAATTTCAGTCTTATATGAGGGTCGTCATTTGCATCCTGTACTTCTTCACTTACTTGGAGGTAGCAATTTATACACAGTCTTGTGAAAAGCGTTATAGGTACTTCCTCCATATTTCGTTCCTGTCGTTTAGTTATAGCAATTTCTCTTTTTTCGGCATCGTCTTCTCGATCTATTCGTTTCATGTTCTTAAGGAATCCCTGGATTCCACAAACAAAGCAAAAGTGACGAACTTGATTATTCATTTTTCAATTAAAGTCACGTTTATTCAAACTCTGAAATGTAGCTTAACGAAGTAATAGAAAAACTAGCAACAAACAGTTACAACTAACCCACTAATAATAAACTCAATAAAGAAAATAACGTTGAAAGCGCAGATACTATACTAACTCAATGCACAGATGATATTATTATTTGGATGAACACAGAAGAGCATAATTTTTTGATAATGGATTTTGTGTAACTCTCTGCAGAATTTATCAGCAGTGACAGAATCAAATCATACAGGGATACAACATGCATGAAGATAATCAGTTTTTTTTCAACGTATAACTTAAGCCTTATGTCGTAAGAGTTACGAGAATGTTCGAATAACGGTCAATTGTTACTAATGAAAAAATAAATACTATATCCAAATAGATCTCATATTCATGTGTAAGAAGAAACGAAATCCAAAAGGCGATTATTTGAGACTGCTTCCAACTATGAATTGTTGAAAGATGTCGACTGTACGAAGAAACGCTATGATGTGTAACTTTTTGCTACGAAGTAAACCAACTATGGATCTAATATGAGGAAGAAACATAGCCAGTAACGAGATGCTTCTATACTTACCTACCCTAAAAAGTGCAATATATTTTGAAACATGAGCTCATGATCCGAATCGAGACATTAAATTATGAATATTAATCTGATCAAAATTAAAGTGTAAAAATAATTCTTTATTCAAGAACCTCGCTACTATAGGACTCAAGATGAAAAATAATTAATACATTATTATTTGTCTACCAGGTATGCCTGTAAAAATGAACACATGGTATATAAACGTCAGTATTAAACGTCAGTTATGTGACTTTTATAGACTATTCGACTTACTGATATAAAACTGTGTCACTTTTTCTCCAGCACCTCACAAATAAAAAGTTTTCAAATAATAAAGAAAAAAAATTCGGAGACTTCAACTTTTGGACCATTTTTTTTTCTAAACTATACATGGTAGGAAGCTTTATTTTCTTTCACAATTTAATATATCGTCTGTTATCAGTTGAGCTAGCAATGGAGTTTTTTGACATAAAACTGTCGAAGTTGAAGCCGCATACACAAACTCATCGAGTAAACAGCCTGTATATGCCGGACTCATTTTCAAGTTATTTGGATGGCTTTCTTAAAAAAGCAACTTTTCAGTGAAGTTATCATATTTTAGTGAAAATCTATATGTCAACATCACTTTTTAAAATTGTGAAGATGATTTTTCTGGACATTGACATTTGGACCACTCTATATCCTAAACCAGTCGTGGGAACAAAATTTAAAATTGATATGTTTTATAGCTAGCCAGTATCTATAATATTTTCAAAACTGAGCGAATTTAACTGTCGTCATTTTTTCTAACTAAATGTGCGGGGTCCTTTCAGTTTGGCATATCTAGATTTATTCCCAGGTGAATGCAATAGAAGAAATTAAGATAAACTTCCAATTTTTTTTTAATATTTGCTATATATAGTAGTACCTCTGTTTACTTTTACCCCTAAGATTTAGTGGTAATTGTAAACGTCTATATCAAGAACGGTAAGGTTAAACGGGAAACCAGTGAGACAAATGTAAACATACCAATAGTTGTATTGCACCTGCTACTGGAATACCTTAAGGGTATTCCAAGCTACGTTTACATTTACCCCTACAGAGACGCTTTCCAATTTTAAATCATTTATTTTTGTAATAATTCTAAGAGAATGAAAACGGAACATTTATTCTTTGGTTATACAAAAATACAAAAGGAATGTATACTGAGTGACAAAGAAAGGTAAACACCTAGATGTATTTAATCATATTTATTAATATTTTGCTTACTTGTTTAACTAATAATAATAAATAAA
Source organism: Cynegetis impunctata (assembly GCA_030704885.1). Lineage (NCBI taxonomy): Eukaryota > Metazoa > Arthropoda > Insecta > Coleoptera > Coccinellidae > Cynegetis > Cynegetis impunctata. The sequence goes on along the minus strand of JARQZK010002571.1, from coordinate 3,822 downwards.
TGATTAGAGTTTCAGCCACTTTGGTTATCGTCGAACCGAGTTGCAGTTAATAATGTGTCACAGACCCTCGATGTCTTACACACTCATTTGTACGTCGGGGCATTGTTCTGATGAGGTGGTCAATGTCCTCCTGAGGTATCTCATTCCACCCTACCACCAACTCATGTCTAAGAGCTGCTAGAGTCTGAGGGGGATGGGGTAAGTTAAGCAACCTTAGGCCGAGCATGTCCCACACATGTTTAATTGGAGAAAGATCGGGCGATCTTGGAGGCCATGGTAAACGATTGATATGCTGTTGATCCATGAAGGCTAAAGTTACTCTAGCAACATGCGGCCTGGCGTTGTATTGTTGGAAAATGGCATTTTCAACTCTCTGAACATATGGAAGAACATGTGGTTCCACTACTTCCTGAATGTAACGAAGGGCGGTCATGTTGCCTTGGATAAAAACTAGAGGTGACCTGCTACCAATGGATATGGCACCCCATACCATAAAATCCACGGTTTGGTGGATATGCCTTTCAACATCAAATTGTGGATTTCTTCTTTCACCACGTTTCCTTCTCACCCTTGCTCGGCCGTCATGCATACCCAAACAAAAGCGCGATTCATCGCTAAAGATCACGTGATTCCATTCTTGATCCCAATTTAATTTCTCTTGGCACCATTGCAGGCGGTTTCGTCTATGCTCAGGAGTCAATGGTAAGACCCAATGGGGTCGGCAAGAAAAAAGCCCAAAACTTCTTATTCTCCTGTAAACTGTACGCATCCCAACCATCCTTCCATGTTCTTCAAACCATTGATCTGCAATCGCTTGAGTAGACCTGAACCGATCTCTCAGGGCTAAAAGTCTTAGTCGCCGATCTTGACGCCCTGTTGTGCCCCTACGACGTGCAGTGCCTAAAGCGATATGCTGTCGGCCTTCTTGAGTCCATGCCTGATAACATCTCACTATGGTACGCAATGAACGATTTGTTCTTCTCTGAATTTCTCTAAATGAAAATCCGGCTTCGCGTAAGACTACAATACGACCCCTTTCAAAGTCATTTAACTGGGATACACGAGCTAGTCTTCGCGCACGGGGCATCTTGGTCGTTAAAGTAAAGCACTTTGCTACCAATTTTCTAACGATAGATTCACAAAATGTGAATAAAAATCGTAAAATATGCAAATTCCAAAAAAAAAGAAGTGATAAAAAACGGGTCTGATAGGCCGCAGATTAGGCTGAAAATTTAATCATTTTTTGTTCGACTTGAAGCAAGTTTACCTGCAAAGAATTATTAAAATAAAGTACAGTATATTGGGTGTTTACCTTTCTTTGTCACTTAGTATATATTCTTTGATTGCACGTAAAAAGTAAAACTTCATTCTGATTCCCTAAATATAATGTTACCTATAAAAATAAAGTGTTAGCGACCTAACTATTTCTCTACCACTGGCACCCTTTTCGCAAAACGGTAATATATTCTCTCGCCTTTCATTTGCAGGGTCAGGAAAGGTAGCAGCCCAATAAGTTGGTCACTTTTTATGAAACTGACGTCTTTCTCAACAACAGCGAAATTCGTATTTGAGTCATCTGCTCTTTTTAATCCCGTCACTTGAATCTCAGATACCTCTACGCTTTCAACAACGCAAACGTATTTGTAGGTAATGGCATTTCGCTTGCCTCCTTTGAATTCTACCAAGATGAAATCTTCATTGTTTAATTTTGTAATATTTACAGAGGTGATTTCAATTACATCTTCGTCGATGTCTTCAAAGGGGCTAAGGCCGCCGCTATCATATTCCACTTCACTTTCATCACTTGAAGTTTCCACAACATTTTGAGAAAGGCTTTTCATTTTTCTCTTGGTAGATTTCCGTGTATTTTCTATACACACATCCTTCCTTTCATCTCCTACGTTCTTCCTCTTCAACGACTGTTTTCCTCTGTCTTCAGCCCCAACATTCGTGTCTTTAGCTTTTCCTTTTCTTTTCAAAGCTCTTGTATCTTCTGCTTCCTTCAGTCTATTTAGCACCTCCTCAGTAGTTAAGACTTCTCCGTAAGCACGCTGTTTGAGTCTTGAAATTACCTTCTTTTTCTTAGTTTCACTTTCTATTAAACCTTTTTTTTCTTCATACTGCTTAAAAAATAGCTTTTCAATATTTGATTTATCCAGAATACCGCTTGACACTTCCTGGTTTACCGGTGAAGACTCAAAAGGTTCTGGAAGTATTTCATTCTGATTTTGCAAACCAGTATCATCTATTGGTTTGTCCTGAACTGCATCTCCGCAGTGTGCTGCTCGTTGTAAACCAGATGGCCCTGGCTGACCAATTAAATTTTCTTGCTGTGGTGCACTCTGCAAGCCAGACGGTTCTGGTTCTGCCGTAAATTGTGGTGCTACAACTGATGTTGTACTGTCGGTTTCCGTCACTGACGTCGAAGAGAATGGGGGATCATCGTTTGCTGTTAATCTTCTTTGTGCTAAATTATATGCTTCCAGGTCAGCTTCCGTGAATTCACTTTGAGGGAACTTAGTGCTATCGACTGGATATATTCCCGAACTCCTAAAACTAGATATTATATTCTCATTTTTCATCGCTTCAGTCCAAACGACTCCAAGTAACTCGACAAATTCTTGTTTGGTAGCCTTCCACTTCCTTCTCCCATTTTTGCTTTCCCATGCGCAATAAGTTTTTTCCCATCACGTTTTTATAGGACCGAAAACACATTTATCTAATGATTGAAGTTTGTCGGTTAGATGACTGGGTAATTTGATTAGGGTTATATTGTGGTTTCTGGCCTCTTCGACAATACGAACGCTTGCGTGACCATCGTAAAGAAGCACTGCTGCTTGATTGGATAAATTCTTTTGAAGCCTAACGTTTTCAACATGTGGTACAAAGCCATTTTTAAACCGGTTATAAAATTGTGGTTCTTCCATCCACCCGTTTTTGGAAACGGCATAGAGGGTGCCAGGGTAAGCTTTTTCCGAGGTCCATCTGTCCTGTATCCCTGCTCCCTTGAAGACAATCATAGGGGGTACACAGTTCCATCTGCAGAAATACATGCCAAAACAGTAGTCGATTCGCGGCCAGACCCCCCAGAGACTCTACTTAGTGGTTTTCCCTTCTGTCCAATGGCTCGTATCCGGCTAAGATCGCTACGGAAACCTGACTCATCAGCGTTGAATATGAAGCAAGCCATTTCTGGGTTTTGGAGCCCAAGAGTCTCGATGGTTGATTTTAGTTTTTGAAAAAAATCATAAATTATGTCTGGCTTTCTAGCATCCTTTCGGCACTTCTGCAAATGCTCTGGTTTTTTAACTGACAAATTCTCGTGGCGCTTCATAAAAGCATAGTACCATTCTGTTCCGGGTCTGTTGTTTACAAACTGAGTTTTTATGTCGTTACTCCTTACGTATTCCTCAACAAGATTCAAGAGTTCCTCCTTGTCACAGGGGTATCCCAAATTAGCACGTGCAACCAGGCAATTGGCTATTTTTTCTTCAATCTCTGCTGATAACGATGGGTGTCGTCCTCGACCTGTCGTGTCCAAAGATGTTTTTCTCCCGGAAATTTTCTGGCTAATGACAGCTATAGGCACGTTGTAGTATGCTTGCGCCTCTCTGAACGTTTTGTTGTGATTTTGTAAATCCTAAACGGCATTGGCCAGGCCAGCTCTAGAGTATGCGGGGCCCGCTGTTTTTCTTATATAGGATCTCGGCATCTGAAAAGTAATAAATAGGCATTTTCATTTTGTTCACAATTACCACAATGTGAAATTCTTTGTTTACAATTACCCCCTGTATAGGGGCAAATGTAAACATGCATATAAAT
>JARQZK010002570.1:2500-18430 GCA_030704885.1 Cynegetis impunctata | reverse complement strand
AATTTCACGCTTATTTATCACCAACCCCAATATTACTAGCCATTCAGTAATTCAATCATTTGTAACTCTGATTAGTTATTTCTGCCATGACATCTACCGGTGTCACTTCTCACCTAGTAAACAGCAAGGAGTAGGGATGAGAAAAAAGCCAGTCTTCTGTCTTTCTTTCAAAATAAGTAAGTTTAGTCACGGAAGGCAGCGGTCGGCGGGCGCGGTGTGTGCCGTTGACGTATACAGGAATGGGCATCGAGGTTCGCAATATTTATATTTTGCATAGTAAAAAAATTTATATCGCTGAACAACGTTTGCCGGGTCAGCTAGTATATATACACATGAATATGTATATATATATATATATATATATATATATATATATATATATATATATATATATATATATATATATATATATATATATATATATATATATATATATAGGGTGTTCTAGAATAACGTCAGAAAATTTCAAGAAGATGTTTTAAAAAAAAAGTTCTTATGAATATAAGTCCGCAAATGCTTTCTCGTCGAAATAAAGGATATTGAAGTTTGAAACAAAAATATCATTTTTTTCAAACATCTTCGAAACCATGAAAGCTATCAAAATGAACTTAAAACATTGTTATAGCTTCCCAAGCTCCATACACTAGTGTTGTAATTTTTTCCAAAACTGTTCAGGGGCGGAGAATACAGTGGTACCATGAGTTTCATTAACGCATATTCATATTTTTGAGGGAGGGCATTATTAATATAAAAAGAGATAAGCACCGAATTCGAAGTCTATTGAATAAATTTTGTTTCTTGGGTGAATTTGATATTATCAAGCGTTTTCGCAGTCCCTCTGAATTTAAATAGTTAAGAATTGTATGTAAAAAAAATTATGGGGAAATTCGACCTTACGACGGAGCTCTTCTACAAACGCTTTTTAGTCTTATTTTCTCGGTACGTATTGGTATTTTCAGAGGTTCCCATTGAGCCAAATTAGCTGAAATTTGGTATCTGGGATTGTTTTTGTTATAGAACAAAATTTGGGGAAATTTCTGCAAGTGCCCATTTTCACGTAGATATTTGTAATTTTCATATAAATATCCATGACGGTAGGTAAATATTGACATATCCAGCAGTTCTCAACAAATGAGCTAAAATTTGGTAGATGAAGTGGTTTCTGAGGAAGAACGAAACTAGCAAAATTTTTACAACCGCCGCCATTTTCACATAGATATTTCTTGTTTTTTCTTGGTTTTTGAAAAATTGCCAAACTTCACAGACACTGCAGATTGAGTAAGAGGATTGAAGTTTTATATGTACATTGAGTTATGTTGAAATATGATAATTTCAGGGTTTCAACCCTTTTTCCCTGCCGCGCTGTATTGAATTGAATCTCGATCTGGGGGTCTATTCTCGAATGTCGAACGAAATGTGTCGAATTCGACATATGTCGATAGAAATTGTCGCACAACGTGACTGTGTGATATTCTCGATTGGTTTCGACTTCAAACTCGCATGGGACTCATTTTGTCGAATTACATGAGCTGGCAACACCGAATTAAGGATTCTCGAATGTGTTCTATGCGCATATGTCAATTTGTTGTTGATGTTATAATAGACGTTAATATTGAAATGATAAATTGATAAATGATGGCAGTTGATTTGAAAAAAACTTATTGCACTCAATCTCAAAAAGAAACACTCATTAATTTGATGCAAGAAAAAGAGAATGAGCTACTTTTATCTGGCAAATTTTCTGCACACTTTTCTTTTAAGGATGCTAAGTGTAAGTGGCAAAATATTGCCTCAATTTTGAATTCAGCCCCAGGTGCCTCTAAAGATTGGAAGCAATGGAAAAAGGTAATAACAATAACTATTCAATTATTGACAGATGAAATATAAATTTTTCACTTCCAGACATGGCAAGATCTTAGATCTAAAACAAAAAAAAAGAAGTCAGAACAAGTAAAACATGCCAGAGGTACTGGAGGTGGGCCACCACTCGAATTCAAATTTGATATAACAGATGAACTCATATTGAGCACAATTGCACCCACTGCAATAACTGGTGATATGAATGTGAATGAGACATTCATAGATTTTCACTTGCCATCTAATAATACAATGGATGAACCTCTAGGAGAACCAACTGGCAGAAGTCAAGAAATTGTCTTCCAAGGTGAAGCTGATGAAATTGTCTCTCAAGGTGAAAGTAATGAAAATATTCCAACCTTTAAAAAGAAAAGGAAAATGGCTAGTCAGCGTTTACATACAAGTGCTATTGCAGCAACCACTCTTGCTGAAGTGAGTCGCAGTACACTAGATGTTCAAAAGAAATATTATGATAAAAAGCTTAAGTTATTCGAAAGAAAAGTAGTAGCCATAGAAAATCTGGTAGAAGTATTAATAAAAAATTCAGTTTAGTTTCAAAATGTATTACAAGAAAAAATATATGATGACATAGTTACATTATATTGTTTAATTCATGTATAATAACTGATAAGCCTCCTTTGTAGCCTCATACCCTCTGTTAATAATGGATTCCTCTGTACATCTTCAACAGATAATGCAAAAGACCGACGCGCCTGTACCACAAATGGTTCTAGCAGTACAATTAGCTCTCTCACTAACTCCTTACTTAATCTAAATGTTTTTATGAATTTCCTATCAGATAAAAATCTGAATGCATTTTTGTACGTTCGTCTCTCTCGAGGTCGTTGATTATTTTCTTGGGTTTTCTAAGTTTTCAATCGCTATCAATAAAGCTGCCATTCTAATTTAATGAGTAATGATAATAAACCATTTGACATAATAATTCTGTCAAATATTTCATCTCGCATTCGACATTAAATTGTCGACCGCTCAAAACCACTCTACAATGTGTCTACCGAAAATTCTCGAATGCGACATTCGAGAATTGGAAATTACGATTTTTGTTCGACAATGTAAAAATCACGCATGCGACAAACTATGTCATCGTTTGAGAATAGGGTCGCTGTTTCGCCAGCAGTACACGATACACTTCACAAATTTTTTTCACAATAGAGGGTTGAAATTTAGTACATGGATTGAGTTGATGATGAGGTACGTTCCTTACGTTGGTTTTCACTTTTTTCTTTATTCCTGTTTCAGGATGCGCTTTGCGAATTTTTTTTATGAATAAAATTATTTTCTGCTTTTCAATTCGGTTTTCTATTTGAGCGTGATTTTTAAAAATATAATTCAATCCGTTAGAATCGCATCTCGCTCTGCTGCTCTTGTGTTTTCTTGGCTTTATGAAATACAATCAATTTTTGAAACAGTGGGATATCTACAAATGGTAATATTATTGATTGTATCAGTCTGTACATTTTCGCACGCCTACCTCGATCAACCGCTCTGATCGAATTCTTCGTCTGTGGATCTGTGGTTTACATCCTGTCCAAACAATGGACCAAACAATTGGGTGAAATATGATTGCTTCGTCTGAGGAAAGATTTGCGATTTTGGTCGATGAATGAATGAATGTGTGCGTGTTCTAGAATCCAATACGATGATCTCACGTTGAACCGCATCCACACACGATATTTCGTATTTCGCTGCCGAATGGAAGCGACGTTTGTTTTTGTATTTAGTGTATGTGTAGTGTTTGTGTTTACAGGCCAAACTTAAGAGTTTCAGTGCCCCAAGGCACCAGATTTTTCAGTGATCCAATACTATTTTATATTTATCTGAAATGAATAGACGTGAAATAATATATTTTTTTATTCATGACACTAAATAACTAAATAACAATTCAAATATTCAACAAATAATAGAAATAATGAAAACAATTCAATTTCTAACTAAACTTTTTAACAGTAATCGAAAACAATTCTGGAAAAAAATAGTACTCATTAAGATACAAAAACCACAATATAACCTACAAAGGTTGTTTTCTTGATTTGAGTTCGGCAAACATCATCGTCCGGTGGCCTAAAGGGTCATTGAAAATGAATAATAGGCGGTTTTAAATTGAATACATTTCAGTGTTTCCTATAAAATTGAAATGCTTTTGTGTTTTTTTAATTTGTCAAATATTCAGCATGAAAAATTCACCACCTTAAGACTGCCCTCCTGAAGCCGATGACCCAAGACACAAGCCTCGCGTGCCTTGCCGTTAAGATGGCCCTGTGTGTGTATGTGGATAAGCGTTAAACTGCAGTCTCAAGTGCGACTCCCGAATACGTTTCGGGCAGTTTGGTTTGTCGGTTTGAGTCAGTCGCGCGACAGACTCGAGAGATTGAAGTTGGGGATTCATGCGATCTAGAGCGTACATTCAGCGCACGTACACGCACAATATAGACGGATATTTTTCAATATAGTTTTTTGAATGGTGTTTCGGTGTCTAACTTTCGGACAGCCCAAGTTTCATGGATAATCATTTCAATTTTGAGTGAGTAATTTTTTAGATGTTGAAGAATGTTCATTCGAAGAAAGATTTTTGACATTTCTCAGCAATTTTATAATCATATAATTATCAATATTTTTCCGCAATTTATGGATTTTCTGAAATTTTGAAAATGGTTCTTGAATTGCAAAAATGATTTAGTATACCTTTGAGTAATTTATTCATTTTGTTCGAGAAGAGTGATATGATAATATTCAATTTTAAGAACAGTAAACTTTCAGAAAAAGTTTCTCATGTAATATTTCAACTAACATGAAAAGAGTTGTTCTCGATTATGATAATTTTTAATATTTCTTCAATCCGATGAGCGAATAAAGATTATCAAACTGCACTGAGACGATTCTTTCTTTTGATTTTATATAATTGCATTAAGTTTTCATCAGTTTTATTGTGGGTATGTATATATTAATTTTTTGAGCAATTTAATTCGTCTATGAGATAAACGTAATATACAATTATTAAATTTTGTTCTTCATACATAGTATAACTTTAGAGTTTTTTTTATGCTCTTGATCGCTTGTGTATTATTTTAGAAAAATTACTAATGTTAATGAATGAAATAATTTATGATACCAATTCAAAAGATATAGACCTAATTTTTTTATAAAGTGATTATAAAATAACTTTACTTTTCTACAGATTTTAAGTGATAGTTTCAAATCTTGAGATGAAATTTGAGTAACAAATTTTTATATTTAGCAATCAAGTTTTTTTTCAATTTCCCAATACAATATGAAGTTCAAACTAGAAAACAGCAGAGGCTTAATCTCAATTTAACCCTAGAAAATATCCTAGTTTATTTTAGTTATATTCAATTTTATGTTTTCTGTATGAAAAATATGGGTATGCAAAATTAAATAGAAATAAATATGTGAATAAATACTTCAATGTTGTTCAACTTTCATGCTAAATTATTCGAAAGTAATTCACTTTATGAAAGCAAATTTTTTATCGCTGAAGCAATTTATTCGTCAGAATATTCATAGAATCCAAAGCTTGAAGGAATCAAAACCTTATCTACGAATATAAAAATATTCCCAATTTTTTAAATAATAGCTTATTAAGAACTGAACTTAAAGGTCTGCTTGAAACTTATTTTAAAAGCATCATACTAACACATAACTATGCAGTTAGTAAAACAATATCACAAGCATCTCTACAGAAATGAAAGCACCTAATATTCTCAATGGAGTATTTTATCGAACTTGAAGTAATTATTTCTAAGAATACTGAATTTGCTTTGTGTATGATAATGGCTACCCATTTTTGGAAGTCACCTCAGTTAGTATAATCATCTACTTTCGTTCAGCAGTATAATCAAAGACGATTCAAAATATTTGAACTTAATTCTTTGCATGAGGACAGAACTCGAACAATACCAATTTAATGCATCTTCAGGGAAATATGAAGGAGAAATTCAAGTGTTAAAAGAAACAAACATTAAAATTATTGTAATTCCAGAAGTTCAAAATATTGTTTCATAAATTTTTAAAATAAATTTTTATGTTCTTTTCTAAAGATCGATTCTACTAATGCAAATTCAGGCAAAGTCAAAATGATGCAGATTCGAGAAAACACTTGCAAACTCCAAATATCATCTCCCTGAGATCAACCGACTTCATGTACAAAAAAAGTGCCTATAGACTTGCGTAACGCTCGAAAATCCTCAAAAACACTTTAAATGTAAACCTAAAATATAAACATATTATATATATATATAGATATATAGATATATAGATATATATATATATATATATATATATATATATATTATATATATATATATATTATATATATATATATATATATATATATATATCTATATATCTATATAGTTTCCAGTTTTGTAATTTTTTGATTTTCTCTTGAAGATCTCTTGAAAAAGTCCACAAAAACGGACGAAATATCGAGAAACCGATAAACTTTTCATTTATAAATTCAATAAATGGGTCGTTAAAAAAAAATTTCCATATTAATTACGATAGGTTTTTATCGAACTATATAACTAACACATATTGTAAAGAAGCTACAACACTCTTGAAGAACTGGAGTAACACGAGTCGAACTTTGGCAAATATAAAAAATCGAAGAATTTTTCTCTTAAAATGTAGATCGTCAGGAGTGCTACCGAGACATATTGACGATAGTATGAAAGAAGAAAAAAAAATCGCTTGTGACATACTGCGATTTATCTGTAAGTAACAAGATTAACATTTCTTTTGACATGAATGGAAAGAGAATACTTTCCTTAGAAATTAAGTTAACTTGCCAAGCATTGTCTAAATTGGAAATTAAGTTGAAAACAATTAAACTGAAAGCTAGAGAAGTAGTACCTGACCAGATTTTAGACGAATATATGATTAGATTGAACAATTCATTCAACATTGTCTTCAATAAGGTAAAACATCGTAACGTTATTAAATATGACAAGCTGATAGTGAACCAAAAAAAAGCGAGATGTGTGTTTTCAAGAAAGCAAAAACTAGTTTAATAATACCACCGAAATTAACATTCCACAAGATATCTGCGATTTTCTCGCACTGGGCCCTAGATTTGGGATTTCGAGTACTAATAAATGTTTCAAGTTGAAGAATTCCTTGGCTGATGTTGAAAATATTATTTTAGATGTACCGGGTGAACATAGAGATGAAACTCGTGCGAAAGTAACAAATTCATTGACTAATTTCATTAACAGTTCACGTAACAACGTGTCTTCTCGTTTTAATTTAATGTATAACAAAATCAGAAAATTTCTTCGCATGAATCCTAACCTTTATATTGTTGAAGCCGATAAGGGAAACTATACCGTGGTCATGACTAGAGAAGATTACACAACAAAAACATTGAATTTACTTACGGATGAAGCTACGTACATTTGTCTCGAACGAGATCCAACTATGTCGATCCAAGTAAAACATAACGAACTAATAAAATCTTTACATCGACAAAAAGAACTAAATGACTTAGAAGCGAAAAATTTAATAATATATAACTCAGTATTTCCTAAGTTATATTACAGGCCGAAAATTCATAAAGAAAATCTTCCTTGAGGAACTATTGTTTGTTCTATAGGCCCTGTGACGTACCGACTGGCAAAATTTTTAACGAACATACTCAGTAATACATAAGATGACATACTAATATCCTAAGATGTTGTATCATTGTTCACAAACATACCTCTAGAACTTGTGCTGACTATTATAGAGGGAAGTTGGCCATCCATTGAGACGTATACATCCATATCCATATCCAAACCAAATTTTTTGAAATTGATCCAGTTCATTTTTGACAATACATATTATTCTTTTCAACAAAAATTTTATAAACAGATTCTTGGAGCTCCCATGGGATCCCCTCTGAGTCCAATTTTGGCAATGATTGTGATGGATTATCTATTGGATAACGTTATTCCTCTTCTATCTTTCCGTCTGCCTTTTATTTACAAGTGATTAATAAATACTACTACTACTACTACTACTACTACTACTACTACTATTACTCCTACTGAGTATGTAGACGATTTGATTTGTGCCGTGCCCAAATCGCAAACCAACATTATATTGGAAACTTTCATTTCGTTCAATAACCATTTGCGTTTCACTGTTAAGGTAGAGAGCAATAGGAGAATATCCTTTCTTGATACATTAGTAATAAGATCAGATAATGACATGATCACTTTAAACTGGTATCAGAAACCGACATCTTCAGGAAGATTCCTTAATTTTCATTCCAACCACCCTACGAGCCAAAAATTCATGGCTACGGCGATGAAAAATAGAGTTTTGAAAATTTGCTATGGAAAGTTCCATCGAGAGAGTATGAATAAGCTGCTTCTCATTTTTCGTAACAATGGATACCCAAGACATGTTACTGCAATATTAGATTGGCTAAGTACAACCCTGTGAAGATTTCAGATCTATTCTCCAGAATAAAAGATGCAACACCATTCCAACTCAACAGCAGTGTTGTCTACAAAATACCTTGTACAGATTGCTCTGGGGTATACATTAGTCAGACCAAACAATGGTTGAAAAATTGAATAACTCAGCATCGTAGTGATGTACGTATCAAAAAGTTATCATGCGCAGCAACCAAGCATTGGGCACAGTTTTGAGTGGAACAGGGTGAAGATCTTAGAACGTGAAGTAAACTATAGATGTCGGTTGTTCTTGGAAATGTATCACATTCACGCTGATGAAAATGCCATCAATTTCAGGACCGACACAGATAATATAAGTAGTATTTACTGTAATATATTGCACCGTCTCAGTGGTTAATATGTAGACCACATGTTTGTTTGTTTCTGTTCATTTCACACCGTCTCTTATATGCTTGTTGAATGTTTCTCTTTGTAGTTCATGTTGTTCTTATTTATTATGTTACCTAATTTTAAATCTTGACCACATTCCATGTCTGTGAGTATTTTCTAACTGTTCACCGTTCCAGTTTTGTAATTTTTTGATTTTCTCTTGTAGATCTCTTGAAAATGTCCACAAAAAACGAAATATCGAGAAATGAAGACTAAATATATAAATCTTTTTATCTGACCCCTCTCCCGATAAAGTATTCTTTTATAAATTCAATAAGAGGGTCGATAAAAAAAAATTTTCTTATTTATATATTATTATAAATATATATAATTATATATATATATATATATATATATATATATATATATATATAATATATATATAATATATATATATATATATATATATATAATATATATATATATATATATATATATATATATATATATATATATATATATATAAGTCTGCTATCAAGACTTATGATGAATTTAAGTACGGCTGTTGATGCTAGCAATAACTGAAAAGTTTATTAAAACACATAATTACATACATTAAACCTATTCAATACATTATAACATTACCTGAATCAACAAACAAGTACATTAATTCACAAATGAATATGTTTGTTTTCAACAAATATACAATTTCTGACAGTGTCAAATTTATACAATTGAAAATGAACAGTAGTCAAGGTATCTGGATATGATGCCTTGATAAATCTTTGAGAAACCTCGCAACCCTGATATCCGCTCAGATGACTGCACTGAGCGCATCGTTAGGTTGGACGAAACTCCAAACTTACATCCCCCCTCCCCCACCAAACTGGTGTAAATTATATTCGGGAGCAGGACAGTAAGGGATCATTTTTCTTGCATGGAAAATATTTGATTCCTTTCTTTTGAAACCAGAGTCTATAATGTAGAGTAAATTTGAAATTTTCTTTTTTATTTTAAAAGGACCCATTCTGATTGGATCTAGCTTGTTCCGGTTTAGGCGACTTGAGTTTTGGATATATATAAGGTCTCCCTCTTCATATGTTATTTGTTTCGTTTTCTTGTCATAATAAATTTTGTTTTGATCATGAACTTTTTTTGAATTTAAGAATGCTATTTCTCTATTTTCTTTTTAAGTTTTCTAAGTTATTTTTGTTTAACTCAGGTGGTGAGAAAGAATTATCAATTCCGTTTAAAAGATAACTAGGCGTAAATTTTGTGGTGCTATGAACTGTGTTATTATAGTTTTCAATGCATTGCTCGGCTATAATACTCCTACGGTCGGTGTCTATTCTCCGAAATTTTACATCTAATTGAATTTACTAAAGTTTGATTTGTGCGCTCGTTTTGTCCATTTGAAAAAGGGCAATCTACAGCTGTAAATACGTATTTTATTTTTTCTGATTTTAAGAATTTCTTGAATTGGTTTGAGTTTATACCGGAATATTGGTCGTTAAAATAAATTTATCTTATTTTTGTTTTGAATTTTTTTAATTAAATTAATAAAGTCTTTCGCAGTTTGGGTTTTTGATGTAATTGCGAAAGCGTACTTGTGTAAAATGATCTATTATCAAGTGTAAATATCTTTTTGATGATTATTTTCCTCCGAATCCTCCTATTGTATCAAGAGATACTATCTGGAATGGCTCCGAAGCTGGGCCTAGTTGGGACAGGGGTTGTTTGAAATTTCCAAATCTTGTTTTATTTTTTATGCATGTTTCACATGTTCGACAAATAAGTTTTATATGTTTTGTGCATATTTTTTAAAGTAATATGTTGGTGTCAAAGTTAGTGTGAATGTTTTTACACCTATGTGGCTGTTACTATGTATTTTTTTTATTAGATTAATACCGAAGTCCTCTGTAATCCAAATTTTTGTTTGTTATTTAAGGTTTTATAATAAATATTATTTTTAGTTTTCGAATTTTTCATTTTCTTTTTGTAATTGTTTTTGGTTGTTTACTACGTCATCTAGCGAAACAAAGTTTACTATTTGGATAGTAGATTCATTATTAACGTTATTTTCTAAAACTGGTTACGTGAAAGAGCATCCGCTTCTGTATTCTTTTCTCCTGGGTTATATATTATGTTAAAATCGTAGTTTTGATATATAATTTAATATTGTTAATAATTCAGGGTCCTGACTTTTTTTTATATTGAAATTTTCAAGAGGTTTATGATCAGAAAAGATAGTAAATGTATGACCCATTAGGTAGTACTGCCAATATAATATCGATTCTTTTATTGCCAGACATTCAGGAATATTGCACGTTTATTTTTTTGTGATTTGAGTTAATTTTTTTGAAAAGAAAAATACTGGTTTCAGTAAATTATCTTTTTGAGGTTGTTTAAGGATTGCTCCCACTCCTTCTTTTGACGCCATCTGTAAAAATGTATATTGGAAGTTTTCGGATCGAAGATCGCAAGTATTGGTTCTGAGCTTAGATAACTTTTTATTCTATTAAAACTTTCTTCGCATTTCCGTGATCACTCAAATTCTACGTTTTTTCTAAGTAATTGTGAAAAAGCTCTAGTATTATTCATGCATCTGGAATGTATTTTAAATAAAAATTAATTTTTACTGATAAATGTCTAATATTTTTTTGATTCTAAGGTATGGGAAAAATTTTTATTGCAATTAAATTGTCAATTAGGGTTCTTATTATATTTTCTTCTATTTCATGCCCCAGATACACAACTGAACTTTTAGCAAAAAAGCACTTCTTTTTGTTCAATTTGAAACCCGCATTTTTAATAGCCATCAGGGTTTTATCAATATGAATTAGGTGTTCTGAGCTATTTTTTGAAAAAATTAGAATATCATCTATATAATTTATTGCAAATGTATTAAGATTATTCTTGGAGATTACGTCACTCAGTGTTCTCTGAAAAATTGACGAAGCTGATTTTAACCCAAATGGTAAACATGACCATTGCCAGTGTCCGTTATGTGTGATGAATGCCGTCTTTTGTTTATCCTTTTCTCTAATCGGAATCGACCAAAACGCCGAATTTATGTCGAGTTTTGTAAAATATAAGCAATCGCGTGCTAAAAGTAATAGGTCATCTATTATGGGAAATGGATGGCATTCTGGAACGATTATTTTATTTAGTTCCCTATAGTCAATACACAGACGTGATTTTTTTCCTTCCTCCTTCTTAAAAACAAGAGTGACAGGAGATGCATAAGGACTTGAAGAATATTCTATGAGACCTGCTTCTAGAAGAGATTTTATTTGTGTATTTATTTCTTCTTTATCCTGCAATGAGCATTTATATGGTTTTCTTGCAATGTATTTGTTTTTTGTAAGTTTTATTGTTGCCTCGTAGTTTGTTACAGCGCCGACATCATACTTGTTTTCAGCGAAAATAGTTTCATATTTGTCTTAATAGATATTTCAAAGACTCTTCGTTATTGTCTACATTTGTTATTGCAGTATTTATTTGGATTTCCTTAAGTGAATTAGATCTTTTTTCTTCATGTTTTTGGAAAATTTCTAATTTTTCATTCTGACATAGCCTAAATGTTTTAATAACATCTAATCCCAGAAGAATATCATCTTGAAATGATTCACTCTTTATTATAAAAAGAGGCCATTTTTTGAAATATTAAATATTTTCAAATTTACTATAATTGAACCTAATGTTTCAGTGGAACCTGAAACCGTATTTATTTTTTTCACCCCACTTATATTTTCATTTAATTTAAGTCTTTTCACAGTGTTATAATTTATCACCGATATATTGGCTCCAGAATCATAAAGTGCGATTACCGGATAGTTGTTAACTAGAACATTCAATTTAATAAGTGGGGTAGTTATTCGTTTTTTGATTCATCACATGATGAAATACTTTCTTGGATTTCCAAGTTATTAACCATTTTAATTTTATCATTTTTAATATTTTCCTTATGTTTTGTGATTTTATTACGACATAAGTTTTCTGGATGATATCTATTTGGGAAACCCCTATCTTTGCAATAGGAGCATGGTTTCAATTCCGATTTATTCAAAAATTTAATTTGCGTTTTATTTTCAATTATAGAGATATTTTTATTTTTGTTAATAACCAAACTTTCTAATTGTCGAATACTCGACATCAATTTATCTATTGAGTTTGAATCTCTTTTGTTAATCTTTGACCTTATATGAGATGGCAAACCCAATACGATGAAATTTATTTGGCTATTCGTAGTTAATTCAGGATCAGCATCTATAAGTAAGTTAATTTTTTTAAGTGCATAATCTAACATTGGCCCATTAATGTATCGAAAAGTGTAAGCATAATTTATTTCAACCCAACCTATGTCTGAAAAAGTGTTCAGAAAAGAGTTTTTGCCAAAATTCCCATGGATGCGAGATGGTGTGTGTTTTTAGAAAAGCAAAGAAACCAATCAAGAGCCGGTCCGTCTAAAAAAATTTTCAACACTTCTTGATAATGTAGGCTACCTATTTTTAAACGATTACATTCCTGAACAAATAGGTCTAAAATATTTTCGCATTTTGATTTTTTCCCGAAAATTTATCCAGAATCCATATCTTTTACAACTAAACTCAAGGATTTGTTTTCGACCGATTCAGGTTTAGAAATATGAGATGAGATGGGGATGGGATCGTTGAGAGCCCGTTCCTCGTCCAAATAAAGACCATTAAAACATATGTTACCCTCCTCATCTATGTAATTATTTTTGAGTTCATTCACCAGTGTTATCCATACATTCCGAAAATTTCCACGTGTCTTCATGCTCTTGGTTACATTTTTCACAACGCTTGTGTCGAATAATTTCTCGTGGTACTCCTTAAGTTGATACTCCCTTGGGAATTGAAAAATTGTATCCTCATTTTCGAGCTGTATTGTGACCACCTTCACAATCGTTTTTGCATTCAGACAATCGGATACGAAATGAAATTTCGCACGTGGTGAAGTCATGCTTTGTATGTTTGTTGATTTATAAGTCTGCTATCAAGACTTATGATGAATTTAAGTACGGCTGTTGATGCTAGCAATAACTGAAAAGTTTATTAAAACACATAATTACATACATTAAACCTATTCAATACATTATAACATTACCTGAATCAACAAACAAGTACATTAATTCACAAATGAATATGTTTGTTTTCAACAAATATACAATTTTTGACAGTGTCAAATTTATACAATTGAAAATGAACAGTAGTCAAGGTATCTGGATATGATGCCTTGATAAATCTTTGAGAAACCTCGCAACCCTGATATCCGCTCAGATGACTGCACTGAGCGCATCGTTAGGTTGGACGAAACTCCAAACTTACATATATATATAATATAATATATATATATATATATATATATATATATATAATTATATATAATTATATAATTTTATATATATATAATTATATATATATATATATATATATATATATATATATATATATATATATATCAGTGGCGGCTCGTGAGGTTTTGGTTTGAGGAGGCTACAAAAGACGTTAAAAAATACACCACAGGCGAAAATTTTCAGGATTTCAAGGTCAACCCCGCCTTATTATTTAAAGAAAATCAAAGTAAAACAAGCACTCACAGAAATATAAATTTGTTTTCACTTTCGAGTGTCTACCTTGAGACCTACAACTCCTATTTACAATATTCACAAAAACTCTTCTCAGCCAATTAGTCATTAGTCAATTCATCAAATTTTTTTCTTTCACAAAACAGGTACCTACCTACCTACTAAACGAATTTGTTAACAGCTGGTGCGAGCAAATAAAATGTTATTATATATTTTTGAAGATTAGCGGGATTCTGCGATCTTTAACGTTAGCAAAATGATCTATAATATCCTCATAAAATTTTTTGTCTTTCCCCAAAAGTTTTACCAATTCCTTTTCAATACACAACAAACTAATATTTTTCAAACGTTCCTGGCTGATTGAATTTCGTAAATAAGGTTTAATTCTCTTAAGAGTGGAAAACGAGCGCTCTACTGAAGCCGATGTCACCGGGATAGAAACAATTAGACATAAGAGTTTATAAACTTGGGGTAAATCTTGATTCAAATCATTATCAAAAAGGTATTTAATAGTCTTCACATGATTTTCATTTTGCCCCAAAATTTCATTGTCATTATAAACAACACACAGTTCACTTTTTATGGCCACCTTATCAAAAAAAGTGTATTTTTGACATAAATTTTCCGAAAGGTTATCTGGAATATTAGCCGAAAATCCGGTAAACAAATTTTTATTGAAGTCGAAGAAATGCAGTTCCTTCAAATCAGAGAACCTTATTTCTATTTGACCCCTTATAGTATCCAAAATTTCATGAAATATTTGCTTATAGTGAAGCTCCATATCTGCGTAACTGAATTTCTTTCATTTTGGGCTAAATTGAGTCGTATCATCAGTAGTTTGAAATACAGAAAATGGTTTTCTTAAATAAACTTCTGCACGAAATTCTGAAATTTTTTCCAAAAGAAACTTGAGCCGATTTCGTGAGTAAATTACATCTGAAAACTTGTACTGTAAGATTTGAAAAACTAATTTTGTTTGTTCAAAAATTAATTTAAAGATGTTTAAAAAATATGTAAATTCCTTATCTTGTAAGTAAGATATTAATCCGCGTGCGGTATTTAAAGTTACTTTATCGGTGAAACATTCCTCACTTTCAACTATAGATTTAAATCCTCAAATCCTAAGCGGCCCCAAAGAGAGACATTTTCACTAGTAAAAGGTAAACACTGCCAACAAAATAATTTATTTTTTACCTGTGATCCGGTTAGGCAAAGATGTCTCTCATAATTCCTTGTATTAAAACCGTGGTTTTGTTGTCTGTTACGCTGCACCAAATTGTTTAATTCAGGGGTAGGTCGCAATGTTTTTATCAAAACTTTATCTTCATAACTTAGTGCACTAAAGTTATGGGATAACAAATATTCCACTAAGTCACCATTGAAATTTTTGAAATTAACTTTAGTAACCAAACCCATTTTAAAACAATACGCGAGCAATATAAGTAAACACGCTGCTGTTTTCGGCCATTAGTAACTACGATCACACTACGATTCAATTAATGCTTTCCAACGAATTCCGTGTTGCCATTTATATGTGTTTTGCTTTTCTATTGCAATGAAGTATTCATTCTGAGTATTTGCACTGTTGTTTGCTTTTCTGTAGCAGGCATAATAAACGTTGAGAATATACCTTTCTAAGCCTCCGCAGCGTTGCCA
>JARQZK010002569.1:15000-18463 GCA_030704885.1 Cynegetis impunctata | reverse complement strand
TACTTGAAAATTCCAGGAAAACGCAGTATACCTCATAAATTTTATAATTTAGGATTTTCTTCTTATACGTGTCATTAATAATTTCTGTTCAAATGTACCAATCTTATTGGAAAAATTCATTCCTCAAATGTTATTGACTCGAACTCCAAGTTGAAGTAACAGTTCCTGGTAAAAAGCGAGATCGGAATCATGCCGTTCTATTGCCTGGCCACAAATCGCTGATGAAAAATCAATTACAGTCTGCAATGCAGCAACGTATTGCCGGTTATCCTTTTTTCAGAGTTCGAAACAAGCTCGACGGCACGTTAGTTAGAACGTCATATTTCAATGCTGCATGGGCGCGAAGTATCACTTGTTTATGTCAAAAGTTGAGTGTTTTTAAAGATTTATTCGGTCGCTCATCATTTTTCATGAAGCTCGACGAAGTGCGTCGTCCAAGGACGGGCCTGATGACAGTGACGAGGAAGAAAGTTGTTGATGCTCGATGTGTAGCTCGTGGTCCGCGAGAGCGTTGGCATCACATTCGCAGATTACCGTGTTCCTGTCACAGCTCCGCTTTCCGCTATGGTCCTTCGAGTCGGATAGGAGCACAGAATAACACGAGTGCAAGATTGTATCAATATGTGCGTCTTTAGTCGTCTCAACGTGCAAATATAGATATACTTACACATTATTACTGTAATTTTAACTATTTCACACTACTAGGTGACTGCTGTAAAAAAATGGACATGTTGCACTTTATTTAATCTTGTTAAATAGGCAATGTTTCGAAAATATGGGAAGGTATTGTTTTTTATTGATAAGAATCAATTATTGTATTGTATGATTCGTGTGTTTTGTGTTTTATCATCTTATATAATTCATGTGTTACCGTAGTATAAAAATGCGCGAGGAGCAAAGTTCCATCAATAAAGTCGTATATACCCTTATTTTTTTAATCAAATTTGTAATCCTCAAAGTCAATTTGGAAAAACTGATCAAGTGCACAAATCTTGAAAATCTGCAAGAATACGTGAAATGTTTAAGGTGAGTCGGGGGAAGATGCCTAATATTTTTTGTAAAGGTTATATAAATTAATATGTCATTCCGTATTTTACCAAATTCACGGTATGCAAAACACATGCCTATGAGAAAAAGAAAATGTGATGGAATTGAGAAAAATTAGATTACAAAAAGGAAAAAAATTTAAAATATTGATGGCGTCATTTTGGCATCTTACCCCAGAGTATGGGGTATGATGCCAAGACATCCGGGTGAGATGCCGAGACATGGGGTAAGATGCCACTGCTAAACAACTGCTATTTTCTCTACGCGTTTGGCATCTTATCCTAATTTGAATGTAATCTCACCCACAAGTAGTTTGAAAAATTTAAAATTTGACAAAAAAAAAAACCTACAAAAATAAAGATACTTCAGTTTATTCAATCTCAAATGAAATTCGTATAAAAATTGGATGTTAACTTAATTAAATGTCATTGGCATACGTGGGTTTTAGTACTTAGTTAATAATATTGAACACTACTTTTTATTTTGTCTAAGCAAGGTTCACACTTATTCTGATCGGAAGTGCATGTTTCATGTAACCACTTTTTGCAGGAGATGCAGCAAAGCCAGTCCACTGTAGGTGCCGATTTATCGTGGTAGTAACCTCCGCAGATAAGACAATAGTCATCACTGTCACTCGCCAAGTTATCGGAGCTTTGATCTGAAACCAGATTTTCATCATCTTCTCCACTGCTGGAGTTCTTGCTTCAATGGTTTTTTTTTGCATCCTTCCTTTCATCTTGTTTGTCGTTCTTGTTTTGGGTTTTCAATTGCTTGTTCTTCTTTTCTTCCAATTTTCTCTGTTTTTCTTCTAATCTTTGACGTTTCCTTTCTCGTCCGACTGGGGATGTGAGGAGTTCAGCATGCTGCTTTCTGGGATTTATTTTTACTAGGACCTGGAACTGATGGAACTGGTGCAATATCGCGAAAATTTCCTTCAGCATTAGCACATACGATGATGCTAATTGTTTCACCCTTCTCTCCACTAGTGATCGACTGCATGTCTTTGGACCCCTTTGTAGCGATTACTTTTCCGGGTTTATTGCACAGCTGTAGTCCACTCTCGTCCATATTGAATATTTTCCGTGGTTTATTGAATAAATCATGTTGCTTTAACGTGGCGAAAGTATTTCAAAATATGGATCCACTTCATTTACTGAGACATTCCAATGATCGTGCGATTGACCTACCCTGAGCTACCCTCATTCGTAATGTTGGGTGACGTTTTTAAGAAAAGTTTGAACCAATCATAACCGGCTAACTTCGTTTGTTGGTTAAATCTACAATTAAGTTTGTTTTTTTCAGCAAATGTGAATGCTAAATGCCTGATATCCCTTGAGGTTGGGGCGTAGCTGATTTTTTCTAAACTCTGAATGTAAGCAACAAGCTGATCTTCATTTCTCTACCTAAACATGCCGCAGGTCCCAGACTAACCTTTTCTAAATTTTGATTTTTGATTCTTCTGAGCAGAGTTCTCAACGGAATTCCGAATTCTTGTGCAACAGAATTGGCAATTCTAGTTTCGTCTCTAAGTGCGATAGCCGCCGATCTTAAATCATCCTCCGTCCACTGACCTCTATTGGAAGTTCTTATATAATTTCGTGGCATATCTACCTATCTGAAAAAAAATTTCTTGATTATAAATAGGCATGATGTTTTGCTTAAAACAAAAAGTACAAAAAAATGTGCTTACTTCATTTAATTGTTATTATTATTATTCAGTATAAATACCAGATCTTGGGAAGCTAGTGACTCTTTTGTCATCTTGAAAACGCTAACAAGCGGAACATGTCGAAATTGAAATGAAAAACTTTAAATAGGTACATAAGTAAACCGGAATCTAAATTAGGCATCTTACCCCAGAAGATTCTTAGCATCTTTACCCCGATTTGTATGGGAAGATGCCCAACAAGTGATTTTTTCAACCAATTATTGCACTATTTATGTTAACAAAACATGTACCTAATAAAGGACATGGATAGGTTACTTATTACATAAACAGAAGAGAAAACACAGCCACTAGTTTTTTAGAAAATCGATAAATTATTTCGTTACACAGAAACTTACCATCAATGTAGAATAACGACACTCACATTTTACAACGACATAACCTTATTTGGCGCGAACAACGATGACAATTCGTATTCTATGATTCAAGGCGCTGTGCAGAACTGGTTTTGGCGCGCTCTGTCGAACATTGTTTGAAATGCGACACTTAGCCATCTTACCCCGTTTGGCATATCACCCCGATTTACCTTACATAAAAATTCGGGGTGATTAATCGAATTCATGTAAAAATGTTCAGCATTCTAACTGAATTCAGAGTGGCTGTGGAGATGCTCGCAATACTCCATAAGCAGCGGCTGTGGACAAAATATTGAAAGTCACGAAAACTAACACAATTTGGAATGGGTTTGGG
>JARQZK010002569.1:0-10000 GCA_030704885.1 Cynegetis impunctata | reverse complement strand
TTTAATTTGGTCTTATTAGGTTTCGAATTAACTTTCTTGTCACCTTCGGTTTCGTGTCCGCTGATGAGACTTATCAATTTGAATGAATTTATTGATACCTAACCTTGCTTTCGTTCTGGCACTTTATTTAATTATCTTATTTATTTTTGATTTAACCTCTTGCTTAAATTTTATTTATAGGCTGAGTAAGAGATTGCTGCCCGACTATTTTGTAGGTTTTTGTAGTTAGAAATCATGATATACCATAATTACAACGTAAGAAGGCATGCGAATTTTTTATATAACAAGAACAAACACAAGGTTTGGAATGAATAGTTTATTCCACAAGGGTTTAAATGAGTTTAACAAGCTGCCGAATTTTATTAAAGAGTCAATTAGCGTTAGTCAATTTAAACGAAGACTTAAAAAACTCATCAGGGAATAGAGTGTGATTGGTCTCAGAATAGATAATATTTCCCGTGAATGCGGTAATTTTGTAACTTTATATCTTTGGTGCTCCCTGTCCTGTTGTGGATTGGGAACCCTAAACATTGTATGATTTGTAGCCTAACCTAATGCTATGTTTATTGTAGGCTTTAATTTGTGTGCAGTTAAGCCATTTGTTGTGAGAAATTTATTTTAAAATGGATGTACCTAATAAATGTTTTGTATAGCCTAGGCATGTCCTATAATAAAGAAGATAATAATTATTCACTCTGGCCGTAGTATAATAACGGCTGGTTTAACGAAATAAGATTAAAATGTTAAGCTACAGTTCCATTGGGGAACATTGAGGAACATTTTGTTGCTGAATGTTTCTCCTTGTTGCCAAAAGTAGAAAATTATGGTAACATGAAAGTTCTTGCTTCTACTGAAGCAACTAAAATTGTCGATAGTTGCATATTATTTAGTAGAAACAATCAGCATTTGTTGCCGTAACATAAAGAAATTTAGGAACATTAACATTTAGGAACTTTTTGAACATTTACGGAAACAGCAAACAGCAACAAAAATGTTCCTCCGGTGGAATCGTAGCTTGAAGGGTGACAAGTAGAAACAGTCAACATTTGTTTGACCGAAATATGAATAAATTTTAAGGAACATTTAGGAACATTTTTGAACATTTAGGAACTTTTTGAACATTTACGGAAACAAGCAACAGCAACAAAAATGTTCCAAAATGTTCCTCCGGTGGAATCGTAGCTTGAAGGGTGACAAGTAGAAACAGTCAATATTTGTTGCCGAAACATAAAGAAATTTAAAGCAACATTTAGGAACATTTTCAGAAACACGCAACAGCAACAAAAATGTTCCACAATGTTTCTCATTGTTCCTCCGGTTGATCTGTAGCTTTATGTAGGATTGAATTTGCAATTCTTCTTCTTCTTCTTCTTTAGCTGTTTTCTTCCACTCCTGGACATAGGCCTCCTCCATGTTTTTCCACCATTGTCTGTCCTGTGCACTCAAGATCCAGTTCTTGCCGGCTTTGCTCTGGACATCGTCTCTCCACCTTGTTTGGGGGCGCCCGACACTACGCCTACCTTTCTCTGGGCCGCCACTGCATTATGGTCTTTGTCCACTTGGTGTCATTCCTGGCGACGTGTCCTGCCCTGCGCCACTTATTGACGGCGATTTGCTCTATGACATCAACGACTCTTGTACTACTCTCCCTGATATGATCTCGTTTCTGACTCGGTCCCTCAAAGCTTAGCCCCAGCATCGCACGTTCCATAGCCCTTTGACAAACCCTGAGTCGGTTCGCCGTGTTTTGAGTTAGGGCTATAGTCTCAAGGCCGTAGATCATTGCGGGTAAGATGCAGGCGTCGAATACTTTCCGCTTCAGGTTTATGAGCATGTCCGGTTTTCTGAAGATGTGACCGAGTTTTCCAAACGCAGCCCAGGTCAGGCCAATTCGTCTGCTGATTCCTGCGGTCTGGTTGTTCTTGTGAAGATTTATGTTGTGGCCAAGGTACACATACTCTCCAACAACTTGAAGCGTGTGTCCATCGAGTGTCACCTAGATGTTATCTGGGCTCTATGACCTTGGTCTTTAGGAGGTTCATCTTCAGGCCTACGGACTCCGAGGCTTCCTTAAGCTCTCTCAGCATGAGTACAAGCTCGTCAGCATCGCTGCTCATCAGAATGATGTCGTCCGCGAAGCGCAGGTGATTCAGAAACGTCCCATCGATATTGATGCCTTTCCACTCCCAATGCAGCTTTTTAAACACGTCTTCTAGCGCCAGGGTGAACAGTTTTGGCAAGATGCAATTAATGGCAAGAATTATTTTTGTAGTGATACAATTTGACTATTTGACAACATTTATTGTGAGGTTGAACAACAACACCGAGATCTAAAGGACTGCCGAGTGACGTCACAACAGGCAGGCAGACCCGAAGTCTTTCGCGTTGTGCGTTGGATAACGCGAACCGCAAAAGCAATAGGTTTTTGAAATTTTTGAAGGCTTTCGGTTTAAAGAGGGTATCAGTCGTCAACTGAGCCCTTCTTTGTACCCCATTCGATTTTATTAAGGAAAAACTAAATTTCAAACTAAAAAGCATTACTATCAAAACTTATGTAATCAAAGTATTCAATTTGCGAATTGTGCATGACGCCAATCGGTCGTTTAATTTTCCACAGTAATTTTTAACGAGTGTATTTACTGTACAGGTAATCACAATTTTTGCAATCTCATGAATTGTATAAATATTACATTTACTATCATTATGTAGATGGTCGTTTACTGAGAGAAATTTCAAAATATATTGAGTAAGAAATGCCCGTTTATTATGAACTGTTAAGAAAGTTTCCTCGAATCATCTAAAATTTTGTTAAATATTATATAAGTATGCATATAAAACTATTCGTACGATAACGTCTTTGGGATAAAGCAATTTTTCGCGACTGAAACTTTTAATAAGGTTGAAATTATCTTCGACAATGAACTCAACATTGAACAATGAACACATCATTACAGGCCGGAGAGAATATTTCAATCTGAATAATGTGACTTTACTAGTATCATTTATTTTGAACCAGCCTTTAGGGGGGGGGGGGCAAAGTTGGGGGAAAAATTTTTGGAGGGTTTTTTAAAACATTGAGAAAAACTGTTCAAAATCATAATATGAAGATCTTTTTTTCACAAGCTTCAAATTCGATCTTACTATTTCTAATTGTATTCGCAAAACTTTTATTTTCTAATTCGCGTAGTTTTTCATCACGACTAAGGCGAAATTTAATGTTTTGATAAATAAGAAAGGACAAGTTGGGAGTTTGGTGGGCACAGCATTCGTGTTTTAGTCTAGGAATATTAAACTAACAGTTATATACATTCGTTCCGGTTCTGGAATCCGTTGCAGATAGAACAAGTGATTATATTTTCCTTGGCAAAATGTAATTCACAGACCCTAGAGAACTTCGATGGAGAAAAATTTTCACGGTGAATAGCTGCCACCCATTTAGAGACATCACTTCATCCGTTTGAAACGGAAAAGGTGTGCTTTTCGTCCATTTTTTATAGTTACCGCGGCATCCCCGGTACACAGCAACTATATGGCATTTCAATATTTCGTTTCGGTGACACACCACTACCACTACACAAAAATGGCACACCAATAATTAATCCTGTAAAAGTAGGGTTAAGCGGCGAAGCTGAATTCGCTTATACCTCGCTGTGCTTACGTCACGCCATCTGACGTCAGAGTCCTCAGTCCTTGTATTATCGTTGTTGTTGGGTTGAAACACTTTTGCAAACTAGAAAATTCAATAAAATAATCAAGGATATTTGGTTTCCACATTTATTTTCTGTTTTGTTATCAGAATATCGATCACCGAATGTGAAAGATTGAATTGATTATAAATACTCACATATTATCATTTTAACTTCAGTTATGAACAAACAGAATAACATGAATCAGAGGCTTTAATAGTCATAATTTTTTCGCAAAAATTTTTTTTTTATGAATTGATTTGAATGTTTGCCAATGGCATTATATATATATATATATAATATATATATATATATATATATATATTATATATATATATATATATATATATATATATATATATGTATATATATATATATATATATATATGTATATATAATATATATATATATATATATATATATATAAATATATATATATATATATATATATATATATATATATATATATATATATATATATATATATATATATATGTATATATATACATATCAGAATGATAATTGTTCGAAAGACTAGTCTAGGAGGTCTAAAACGGATAACAAAAGTACCTACTCCAGCATCTGACTGCTTTCCTTCGATACACTACAATCAGGGCCGGATTTAGGGAAGGGCAATTGGGGCTACAGTCCGGGGCCTCCACAAAAGAGGAGAGAAAAATTTTCAAATTCAGACTAGCAAACACTAGTAAACAACTTTTGTTGATTTTTCGGCGAAAAAAGCTCGGAAGGTTTCCGTAGGTTAACACTAAAAATTTAATTTCAGACAATTCTTGTTTCCGATCTATATGTATTGTTTGTTAAATAATAAAAGAATCTATACTTGGCTTCACAATAAGTATTCATTGGAAAACATCTACTGAAAAAAAAAAATGGGTCCATTTATTCTGAGATATATTTGGGACAGGGTGCCTCCACTCCTTTTTGTTGTCCTTAGGCCTAAAGACTTCTAAATCCGGCATGACTACAAGAGTATGTTTTTATGGAAAAAATTAGACTAAAAATAAAACAAACTTAAGAAGACAACATTATGAAAAAAATATTAGCTGAATGGCAGAACAAAATCGTTCATTTATCGTTATCGCTTGAACCACAATTGTAACGTACATATAATGGATTTGTTTCTAACACATGCTGGCACAGTGACAACATGTCATCTACGATGCTGTGAGCACTTACCCCAAAAGATATTTCAAAATAAAACTACCGTTGGTCATTTCACATAAGAAGAAATTTCCATTATAACTACCACTAAATGATATGCAATGTGTCATACTAAAATACATACTAATTTTTCTTTCATTTCAAAAGGAAACCAGAAAATCACAATATTTCAAGGCACCAAAATTACTTTGATCATATACGAAGACTTTCGTAATAACTAACAGATTATATTGAAATTCACTCTCAAGAAATATTGTGGAGGGCTTTCAGTGGAATGAAGGACAATCAGATAGATGTCGACATTATTAAATATTCTGATACTTTCTGCAATTCGCGTTGTGACAACTAGAACAAAAATAGTATATTATTCAACGAGCACAAAATGATTGCTATTTTTCACAGAGGGTGAAGTTTGGCGACACGAACTGCAAGCGAGTGTCGCAATTCACCCGAGTGAAAAATTGTAATTTGTGCGAGTAGAATACTATACTTTGTCCACACCTCGAAAAAAATTAGTAATATCTGCATTTTCAAACAACAAAAATAGTTATCAAAAGCGTTGACATAACATTTTCTGTGTTCACTGAAAACTGCATACTCACGTAAACGTCAACTATTTCACTTGACATCGACTCCATCCTTTCTTTCACTCTGATAAAAATGAAATAGATAATTTATTAGAGTAAATATTCAATAAGTTGGAAATTATATTAAATATTAGTTTAATAATGTGCCTAAAAGTTCTCTTAGTTACATAAAACCTAAAAATCTAATAACAATACTATCCTAAAAATGGTGAATGATAGTCTCAAGTTTGACATACGTTTTGAGTGTGACGTCATGGAGTGTATAATAAACCATTATATACACTAGTGAATAATAGGTATAATTGTACTTCAGGAAGCACACGTATAATGAATGATTTATAGTACAGTCGTGGACAAAATATCTCATGAAACTATTGGAGTGATATTGAAGATTTTTGTTGTATATCATATCCGTAATTGAAAAGTTAGTGGAAATATTGAAAAATTCAATTTGTTATCATCAATGTATTGTAATTAGGTATGAAGTACCTTTTATCTAGTGGTTTGGAACACAGGTCAATCTTCGGTGCATGACTAAAATTGGTGTAAACACAGACCATACAGGTCTGCATAGGTCGGTTGTCGGGAAGTGGTCGGTTGTCGAGAATTACATCTATTCTAAATGAATGACGCGTAGCAGGTAGGTATGTTGATTTAAAGATTCGAAAAGTCCGTCGATTAAACAAAAAGATAATACTTTGTGAATTTTTGTAAACTTTCCAGGTAATATAATTTCAAAGACATTTTAGCAGCTATGAGGAATTTGCATTTCAGAAATGTTGGGAATTGGTGATGTTTATCTATACAAGCCATAGAAGAGTCTGTTTTTTGATTGATAGGACACTAAATATTCTGTATAGGAGGAATTGACTGTTTGACCTATATAAAAAGAATATACTCCGAACAAATCAGCTTTTAAGCTCCGGGCTGATCTCATCTTTGTCTTTTGAAAATAATTTTTGACAATTTGTGTGGTCTGAAAAACTATTTTTATCTTCAGGTTAGAAAATAATTCAGAATATATGATTTATTTTTCTGCCATAGTAAGTTAGAGAAAAGTATTTTTTGGAACGAAGTTTTCTTTCGACCCATGCTAGACTGTAGGGAAGACTATTACGAACCAATTCAGTAGAAAATACTTTCTTTATTGGTATAGATACGTTGATGACTTTATTGTTTGCTATACTGGTACAGATAGACAATTAGGTAATTTCATTACTTATATTAATGCCATTCGCCCTGTATTAAATTTTTTTTAGAAACTGAAATAAATAATTTTATTAATTACTTAGATTTAACTATAACCAGAAAAGGCAATTCACATGAATTTTCAAGATTTTATAAAACATCTCATACATATATTACAATTCATACATCACTACACGCAATTGCACATGAGGTAGCCGCATATCATAGTAATGATTCATAGATTTTTTCGAAATTCCGTTGCCCGAAACTAATTTTAGAAAATAATTAAATAAAATCATACAAATGTCAGTAAATAATGGTTATACACCCAAAGTGATTGAGAGTCTCATTTAGAAGAAAAAATACAAAATGAACTTTTCACAAGTTTACCGACATGTAACCAGAAAAGTACAGTATTTAACAGTTTAACATACTTTGGGGGAAAAACCTTCCCAAAACCTGAAATCGCTTCTCATAAACAAAACTTCAAAGTTTCATATAAAACCAACAATTGCATTGGAAAATTGATTAAAAACAACAAATCAAAAATTTATAGAGATGAACGTACTGGTGTGTATAGACTTAATTGTAATGATTTTGATAAATTGGGGATGTACAATTAGAAATTTCAAACACTCGAATCAATGAACTCCAAGCAGAAAACTGACTCTAATTAGGCGTGCCATCTATATATTATATTATATATATATATATTATATATATATATTATATATATAATATATATATATATTGCTATATATATATATATATATACATATATACAGAGGCGGATTAAACGTTCAGAGCGCCATAGGGCAAGCATCTCATCGGCGCCCCTATATTAAAATAACTCGTACTAGTTTGACCTAAACTGATGTACCTCCCCATAGAAAAATGCGGTGGAAGTCCAAGGAAAAAAGAGCATGAGTTTATATGAGATCGATATTGTCGGACAGATCTTACGATTTCGGTTTATAATATTTCAAAGCTTTATGGACTGACATGTAAACCCCGAAAAATATGAAATTCCCTTTACAATAATAACTGGCTTTACACGCCGGTCGTATGAATTAAAATTATTGAACAGGATAAAAATGAATATTAAATATATAAATCAGTGTATCTAATATTTCATTTATATAATTAACTACCTTAATATATTATAGTTACTTAAAATTCCAACTCGATAGTATAGTATAGATAGTGGCCTAGGTGTCTGCCGTGAGGCGGAAGGTCCGGCAAATTTGGGGAAAACGAACGTCGTCGTGAATTGTCTATCGCTTTTATTAATTTTAAGAATTTATTGATACTTGGTAAATAAAGAAAAATCAAGTTACGAGTTATTTAGTTAAACAGAGATACAGGGTTAAATTTTCAACACGATCTGAATTTTTAAGTACCTATACTTACAGTAACCTTGAAGACACTCTGGTAACTTAAAGTTAGATATAATTGGAAATAATTGAATTATTTGCAAAAATAAGCAGTTTTCCGTCTCAAGCTACCGTTGTTGAATAAGAACGCAGATGAATACCTTCATCGACAAAACACTTTTCTAAATCATCGGAATACATTGTTACTAACGTACTTGCTCTATTTTGAACTTCTTCAGAACTCAAATTGGTCAAGTTGTTTAAAAATGAAAATTTACTGCAAAAATTACTGTATGATTCTCGTCTTTTTTAAAGTTCAAGTTTTCTTTATTTTACAACTCCGCCCGCGCGCCCCTAGGCACATGCTTAGTTTGCCTTAAGGATAATCCGCCTCTGCATATATATATATATATTATATATATATATATATATATATATATATATATATATATATATATATATATATATATATATATATATATAATTATATTATACAGAGTGTCCCGTAAATAACACGCCAGAGTGACACTGGAGGTAGATTGACTCCAGGTCAATCAGATAACATCAACATGACCTTAGTAAAAGTTTTCTGGTTTTCGAGATATTGACAGTCTTATGTTTTTTTGAAAAATCCATACTTTTTGGTCCTTTTCTCGCCTGTTTTGAATATAAATAAGTTCTAACTCATGGTTTTTTTTTCTTGTGCTATCATCAATATATGGTTGAGACAATCGACCTATCATTTTATTAAAAACTAGCTCGCTAAACTCAAAAAAAAATCAAGTTGTTTCAATTTAATTTAAATCCGAAAACCTTAAGTAAAGTTTGACTATCTACTGTGAAAAAATATTGAACCAGACAGAATCAGCAAATGATCTTAAAAACTAGCCTATTTAATGCTCTCTCGAAAACGGTATAACATTTGTGGTTATTTTCTTTCAAAAGTCTAAAAATTCCAATTTTTGTCATTGAAGTCGTGCGGAATACACTGCGCCGCAAAATTAATGTATACATTAAATATTTCCTAAGTTTTGACTGAATATTTTCTTAGGCGGTGATCCGATTTGAATACATTTTTCACCCAATTTGAAGCTACGTTCTTTGCGAAAATGCAATAATTTATAAAATGATAAAAAAAATGAATAAACTTATTGTACAGGGTGTTTTGAATAGCGACATGTTTTCTTCGTCCAAGTTTACATCCTTCTGCGGGCAATTTCAGGTAGCTCCAGGCAGAAAAAAAATTAGACGGTGTTATAATCGCTGTCATCTGAGTAATTTGTTCATCAATAGTCTGTTTATCTCGAGACAACTCGAAAGATATTCATGTTTTTATAAAGGCTCACACTTTTCAAACGAAATTTTTAAAAACTTTTTTTGTTTGAAAAGTGTGAGTGGTTATATAAAACATGAATATCTTCAGTGGCTCAAGATAAACAGACGATTTTAAAAGCAAATTACTCAGAAGACATGCGATTATAACACCGTCTATTTTTTTCTGGCCTAAGCTAGGACGAAAAAACATGTCGCAATTCAAACACCCTGTACAATAAGTTTATTCATTTTTTTTTTATCATCTTATATCTATTACATTTTCTCAAGAAACGGAGCTACTATTTTGTGAAAAATTTATTCAAAATCGGATCACCGCTAGAGAAAATATTCAGTCAAAACTTAGAAAATATTTAATGTATGCGTTAAATTTGGCGGCGCAGTGTATTTCGCAAGTAACCACGAATTCCATGACAAATGAATTGGAAATTTTAGACTTTTGAAAGAAAAAAACCACAAATGTTATAACGTTTTCGAAAGAGGCATTGAATAGGCTAGTTTTTTAAGATCATTTGAATGATTTTGTTCTGGTACAATATTTTTTCAACAGTAAATAGTCAAACTTTACTTAGGTTTTCGGATTTAAATTAAATTGAAACCAACTTGATTTTTTTTTTTTTTGAGGTTAGCGAGATAGCTTTTGATGAAATGA
>JARQZK010002568.1:0-18561 GCA_030704885.1 Cynegetis impunctata | reverse complement strand
ATATAAAAATAAATGTCCTAGTTTCCAACATTGTCCATATTCGAGGACTGTTTACTTTTGACAAATATAGTGGAAACATTTTCAATTTTTTCATTTTGAGAAATTTGGATTTGGCGCGCAGCGTCCGCATATAGATACTTCTCTCCTTGTCTTTCGTTGGTTTCGATTTTTTCTTGCAATAATTTAATATTATCCTCTATTTGTTGTATTGATTCTTTAAGGATGAGATTTTTGTCGACCATCTCACTAATTAATTTTTTTTGATCCGTAATTTTCTCCAATAATTGCTCTTCAGTTTTGTTTATAGTTGTCAAATTTGTTTCATCACTGATGTTTGACTCATTTTGCAATTCCTGAATTTTCGTTAATAATTCATCACATTTATTTTGTTTAGTTGCAATCACTCCATTCTTTTCTAAAAGTTCGTTTGTTAATTTTAAACACTTCAGTTGCTCAGGAGTAAGAACGTGGCTGACCGACGTAGAGGTTATTTGATTCCTACACGCACAAACACCCAGTACTTTGCCGAAACTAACGAATTTTTTCGTATCAGAACAATTTAAATGATAAACTGAATCGCATAATATGCAAACGCATATAGATACGCTTTGTTTTTTTTAGACAGCAAGTGAAATTGACCGGAGCGGGTACAGAACCGTTCTTTACATCGGCGGCCATGTTGCCGTTTCCTAAAGTTGTTCAGAAATATTTTCTGGATGTATTTTTATCACAATAAATTGCATGGAAATATTAATATAGTAATGAAGTTACGATCATTATGTCGCTATTTTAAATGAAAACGAATGATTATCATCTATATAATACAAACAAATTTATGAATACATTTTCTTATAAAATTGAACCAATTGGATTTTCAGACACTGTTTAATATTCATCCAATCGATAGTGAACATGTTTCAGTCTAAAGATAGTTTCACGTTTTTGGAGACGAAAATTTACCGAATGCCGTTAATTTAATGAACGAAACTCTGAGTTTAATGAAATATTTTTATATTTTTATGTTAGTGTATTGTCTATTTGTAAAATTTATCCCGTAGTAGTAGGTAGACTAAGTCTAATAACTCTGTCCCAAGATCGACTGTAAACGAGTGGATTTCTAAGACGAATGGTCAGTGTCAGCAGAGCAGGACTGGGCCGCCGGGCGATCGGATATTATAGGAAAGGGGGTGACCCAAAGATAAAGCAAAATGAAAAAATTTTTGCATGCAAAACGGTATAATGTTAAGCATTATATGAAATTGCAAAATCCCAAAACTTTTATGCTGAGGTTCGATGTAAAGCACAAACTATGCTTGACGGTTTTTTGAAGTATGAAACAATTAATACTGCTTCATTGTTTAAAATATATGCACTCTTCTCCTCTTTCAAAGTATTTTCAAACTTCTGATATGGATCTTTTGCGAGAATACCCACATGGTAATTGACACCTTAGAAGAACTGAAGTTATTGTCCCGAGACTTTCAGAAAACTGTCGAAGAAACTGAAGAGTTTATTCAAAAATTAAATGATCAATTTTTTGAACGCAACATTCCTCTATAAATAAATAAGTATAGATGTGCAACAAACAAGACAAGTAAAACGAATATTTCACGAAAAAGAGTTGTGAAGACAGGCACCAAAAAATCCAACTGACAAATTTAATATTGAAACTTTTAACGTGGCAATAGACTAAGCTATCAATGCTTCAGAAAGTAGATTTCAAAATCATAAAAAGTTGTATCAAAATTTTGAATATTTCCACCCATCAAATTTCATTTCATGAAAAATAAACACAATTTCATACCGAAATCACACTAGATAAGCTACAAATGGAACTTTTAGATTTCAGTTCCAAATGAAATAATTTGTCATCCACATCACCAGAAGCTAACACTATTGGGATCTGACATGGAGGCGGAGCTAAGGTGATAACGTCAAAACATGGCGTCTCAAAACCAACTTTCAATACGAGTTATACGAGAGATTTGAAAGTTTTTTGAGTTTTTCCTATAACAATGTTAGTTTCGAGTGAAAGTGTGAAGCTATATGTAGGTGAAAATTTATTCCAGCGAAAATACAGTGAAGGTGACATTCTGGAAAGATCCAAACTCATAATAAAATGTGGGAAAAATGAATATAATTCGAGGCCTGGTATCGTCAACTTTACTGCTTTTGGCTTATCTATTTTGATTTGATTTAATTTGATTTGTAAAATACCTAGTCTTAATCAACTGTATTTTGTTCAAGTGATATGAAACTATTAATTCCAGCTTTTTATGAAGGAAATTTATAATCAACCACATATGAAGGTAAATTATCAATAAACATATTTCGAAACTTTTTATTGATGATTCTTAGAGCCCTTTCAGACTAGGATACTGTATCCGAGATACAGAATTTAGGCCAGATACAGTCAAGATACTTTTGTTAGAATATAGTTTTGTAAATAAATTTTATCAGTACAATATCAGTGCTGTACGGTGCTTTTTATGAAATGGACATTGAAGAGTGCGCTATGCTGTGGTATATTATAAACAAAAAGAAAAAAATTAAAAGGAGACGAACTATGTGGGTTCATCCTATAATAGAATTAAGGGAAACTAAAGGAATTTATAACCTTCTTCACCAAGAATTACTACAAGATCGAACAAAGTTTTTTAATTATTATCGAATGTCCATAGAATCTTTTGAAGAACTTCATAATATTTTGAAAAATGAAATCATCAAGAAGGATACGAAACTGCGTAGGAGCATACCATCAAAAGAACGGCTTTCTATGACATTAAGGTAAGAAAAAAGTAATAGTAACGACCGTATTCTCTATTTTGATTTACATGTATTAATACAAAAAAAGATGTATGGTTTATTATAAACATTAATTTTCTCTCTGGCATTGGTAGTCAGTAAGAAGGTCCACAATGGATCCATCCGTTGAGGCGTCAGGTGAATGAGCAGAATAGGGAGACTGGAGAGGAGTGGTAATGTTTTTATTATGGTCTACACTTGAAAATTGTGTTATTTAATTATTATTGGTTTGTTGGGAGTTACTCGTATGTGGTGCGTATGGAAATTTCGAGGTATTGTATGGAGGAACAGATGAAGGCTGAGTAGGAAAAAATTGGGACTGAGAAGGATGTGAAGGATAATTAGAATAATCGTTACGGTTTGAAGAGGAAGCTGAAGCATGAAGAAGAAAAGGTTGTGACTGAATGGAATCAGAAGGAAGATGAATGGGTATATCATGTGTTTGGGATTGGTAAGAGCTGTATGGAGTACCTCTACCGTAAATGGCCGATTTAATTGATTGCATAATTGCTAATTTTACGTCAAGCTTTTTGTCACCTGGTACTTTCTTGAGATCCGCCAGAAGAGAAAGAAGAAAATGTCTGTCGTCGTCTTTGTCTAACATATATTCATTTTTTTGGCGCTGATCAAGACTCGTCTTAAATAGTTTTAAAACCTCGGAGTTATCATCTGTGCGGGAAGCTTTTTTATGTTTTTGTTTAGGTGTAGCATTGCAAATAGTATCATCATTATCCGTTGGCTCTAAAGTTGGTTCAGTTTCCAGTGTGTCCTCTTCAATATTAGAAGTTGACCTAAAACAGTATCATAATGTTATGTAGATACAAAGCAGCTCATCACGAATTAATTTTTCTTACTCTCTATTTGAAGGGCAGCGCATCAGAAATGACAGTTGGTCAAAAAATACATAAGTTTTCCATGTAGTGCCATCACCACTTCTCTTCCTTTCTCTTTTCGCCAATTCCCGAGAAAATGAATTTCTTAAATTTTTCCATTTTTTTTGGATGTCTTTACATAAAATATCAAATAATTAGATCCGATTATTACTCATTTTCTTACTATAGTAATTTATATTTTTATTTCAGGTACTTAGCGACTGGTTGCTCTCTAACAGATTTACATTATAGCTACAGAGTAGGAATTTCAACAGCAAGTGAAATAATTCAGCAAACCTGCAAACTAATTTGGGCTACAATGAAAGAACAATAATTGCCAAGGCCCACAAGAGAAAAATGGCTGGAAATATCAAATGGTTTTTTAAAAAATGCCAATTTTCCTCACTGTGCTGGAGACATCGACGGTAAACATATTCGAGTTATCAAACCAAACGATAGTGGATC
Source organism: Cynegetis impunctata (assembly GCA_030704885.1). Classification (NCBI taxonomy): domain Eukaryota; kingdom Metazoa; phylum Arthropoda; class Insecta; order Coleoptera; family Coccinellidae; genus Cynegetis; species Cynegetis impunctata. The sequence continues at coordinate 14,419 of JARQZK010002568.1, read as the reverse complement.
CTTATATTTTAACTATAAACATTTTTTCTCAATTCAACTACTGGCAATGTGCGATTCAAGCTACTGTTTTACTTTTGTTGATATTGGAGATTACGGTAAAAACAGTGATTCAAATATTTTCAAAAACTCAAGTTTGTACAAAAAAATTAACAACAAACACACTAGATATTCCGGATCCCGATTTTTTACCAAAAAAGGATGATTGTAAAATCCCATATGTTATAGTTGGAGACGAAGCATTTGGCTCATCATTCAATGTAATGCGTCCATATGGCGGCAAAAGTTTAACATTACAGAAAAGAATCCTCAACTACAGATTATCAAGAGCACGAAGATATATTGAATGTACTTTCGGAATTTTAACTAACAAATGGAGAATATTCCACCGACCTCTTAACGTGTCTACCGAGTTTGCTGAAGACTTGGTGAAGTCCTGCACTGTACTTCACAATTTTGTGCGTCTTCGGGACGGATACAGACACGAGGATACGTTGGATTACGAAGGACTGTATGACAGCAATATCACGATTGCAGAGCCATATCCTGCGAGATCAGCGACTGTTGTCCGTGATTACTTTGCTGAATATTTTATGCACAATAATGTATTATCATGGCAAAATAATTGTGTTTAAAACTACTTTTAGCACAAATAAATATCAACGACATATTTTTTTAGTAAAACTTATCTGGGCCTTAACTACAGTGTACTATGTATAATTTATTTCCGTAACTTACAATTTACTTAATAGTTTGCGAACAGTTACTAGATAGTAGTGCACTGATTAATTCAAATTAAACATCAATTCGCTTATCGAAAGGGTTTTCACTGCAATCTGTAAAAACTTAAAAGCAATATAAATTTACGAATAAACTCATTATTTATCGCTAATAAAAAATATTATTGAAATAATTCATTTAATTTTTGTTATCCATCTTGAGATGATTATTTTAAAAATCATAATCATAATCATAATATAATAAAAATCATAATATAATAATTTTATTTATTTAGCTAATGAATTTACGCATTCCTTTCTGAATGCACTGTTTAATTACTTTTATATATATACCTACCATATTCATTTTGTTGAACAATTGTCATTTCTTCAAAATTTTCACACATCTGTTTGGCAATTTCCACCCAACATTCTTGTTTCATATTTCTGTCGAAACAATTTTCATTACTTGTATCCCATATACAAGAATTCGGTTCTACCAAACTTATAAATTTCTCGTTATCAAAAACTTTATTTCCATGTGTACAATCGAAAAACCGTTCTATTCCACTTCATTCCACTAATAAATAATAAAAATATTGTACGCCTATGCTATTGTGGCTTTCTGATCGCAAAAGTATGCAAGTCTGAACAGGTCCATAAGCCACAATGATAATTCGGTATCCCGGATTCGAATACTGTCGCCGGCGGCTGAATGAGCGAGATCCAGAAATTTAGTATCGCGATACGGTATGCTGTGCTGAATGCAGTGTGAAAACGTACATATAAACGCATGTATTTTCTGTATCTAGGATACGCGTATCTCGGATACAGTATCCAAGTCTGAAAGGGCTCTTAATCCAACTGTGAATTTTTTTTTTATTTTTCGATATTTAGTCATTTCTGAAAGAACTTTGGATAAAATATATTTGAAATTTCACGAAAAACATTTATTTAGTAGTATACATAGATTCAATGAGAAACCATAATGTTTCATATAATCAAATGTGGTTTTCAGAATAAAACACCAGTAATCCTAATGTAAATCAAGATGTATCAATAATGAATATACAAAGAAAAACTTTTTCGTTTCGTGTGTATCCTTATTATAACTAACTTCAATGTAATAACCATCATAAACATAAATTCGTTACTACATCATTTCACTTAATCTTCCATGAATTTATCATCTTCTAAGATCGGAGAACACATATTTATGGTACCACATATCACTGTAATGTAAAGTTTCTTCTAATAATACCAATAAATGTTTAGGCAACACAGATCCAACAATTTTGAATGTTTTGGCTGCAGCATCTGGAATTTTCATTGATAATGGGAACTAATCTGAGTTCCAATCAATTATTTTGTAAAATGCAAAGAACACACCGTCATTCTAGAAGCTGTGTGATACATACCTTCAATAAATCAATCTTTTCCTTTTCTCCAAAATGATTTTCTCTCGATAAAAAATATTTGTTTGGCTTCGGAAACCGATGAAAGATAATACTTGCATTTGAATATACTTTAGAATTACAGTCTTTCACGCAACAACTCTCTCTAGATTTGTTGATTTTACGGTTTGCACTTTCCATTATTCAACTTTTGCGACCTAATTTGCAAGAAATCAAAAACTTGTCATGCAATTGTATATAATGACGTTGGATATAAAAGCTTAATCCATCTTGTCGCCAGAATTCGCCAGCTGACATGACAGATCCCTATAGAAGAATCTGAATATGATATTGAAACTGAAGTCAGGGTTGATCACTAATTTTGCTAATAACGTATTGTCTGTTGCTACTATGTCATGCAAATATATAGTTTGTAGGCAGAAGCGTACCCTGATCTAGAAAAGCCATATAAATATTTATTAACACTTTAAATTTCACAAGTTGCATGTGAAAAGTCCTTTTCTAAATTAAAATTCATTTTAAATAAAGTAAGATGTCTGGCCCAAGATCATTTGGAGGCCTTCATGTTAATGTCTTCTGAAAAAAATATTTTGATGTCAGTTAATTATGATGACATTTTACATATTTTGTCAAATAAGTCTGAAGTTTTTAAAAACTTACTTGCAGTGTAAGTAAGATGTGAGTTAATAAAGATAAAGTTCTTCTGTTAAAACAATTTATGTTTCACTGTGATTTTTGTTTTATAATAATTTTTCAGGTAGTTACATATTTGTACGAAAGTCTACATTTTATGTTCATTAGTTTCATTGCGTTTTATTCTTCGATACAAAAAAGTGTATTTATTTTGTTAAATCTTTGTTTTAATAAAAATCCGTTTTATTTTTGAAAATTTATTTAACCTTTGTAATCTAACAAAACACCTACGCGATAGAATCTCAATATTTTTGGTGTTTAAAAATATAAAATAAAATATAACGTTATTCATTCAAATAGAAATTTTTTAACAGGAAGTCAGCCTGCTTGGGAATATAAGCTCGGCCTGTTTTGTACCTGCAGCCCGACCCTGAATGTCATTCGCCGACAAATACAACTACAGATCTGGATACTCTCTTGCCATTATAACATTATACATCTACTGCCGGTGAAAGGTTCGAATAGACCCACCCGCAGGTCCCTTATTTCACACTATGTCGAAAAAAGAAGCATAGGGCAGTGCTAGTTACATTAGACCGAATGGACGCAATTAGAAAGTCGGTCCACGCCGCATTCCCTGTTAGGAAATTAGGTATTTTTATACCAATGTGAAACGATATGTGAAGTAAATTCATATTTCACATTACATAAAGGGCTGAAGAAGATTTCACAACCTTATAACCGTTCATAGAAAATATTGAACTATAAAAAACATATACCCCCCAAAATGTTTTCAATATACTTTCATGATTGATTGAGTGCCCCTCAGTTTTTCTCTAAACGATATCATCGCTAGTACCTTAATTAATACACAGATAGGTACATTAATGTTCCTAACTTCCTTCGTTACTAAATAATGGCATTCGCAGAAATGTATCATATTATTTTTTTCTAAGAACTTGAACTTCACATTTTCAATTATGGACTGTCCCTTTTCACTTCACAAATGTTTGCTTTAATCATATATTTTCACATTATATTTTATGAGTTTACACAGTGTTAATCTTTTCATTCATGAAGTTCTTCAATTTTCTTTATTTTTGAATGGAATGAATATTTTGAAGATGAGCTCTTTCACTAATTTAGGAGGTGTATACTGTAATTCCTAAGATAATTATTCAAGTGGAAGAAATGAGTAATAACATTGTTATTTTGTGCAAATCATTTTATCCAAGAAAATCACACATTTAATTTTGACTTATTAAATGCTGAAAGTGAAGGAATTGAACTTAATTATCCAGAATAATTATAGATTAATAAGTACAAACGTTCAGGTCTCCTATTGAATAGCCCAATTGATCGTACTACAAACCCCTTCTGAATCTTTTCAAAATTACCGAACTACTTGATTAGCAGTTTAGAATGGGTTTTTCCTATTTCACTAATTATTTGCACCATCTTTCTATTTACTCTTTCCACACAATTTGCAATCTATCCACTGATTATTGTTCCTTGATAATTTTATCGCAACTTTCACAATTTAAATATTTTCGATTAGTTTAAGTTATTGAATTAATAGATATTTAATCGGATTCATTTTTATCCTCAGATTTCTGTTGTAATTTTCAACTGAATGTGACTTTATTTTAAAAAATACCAAAAGAATAGAAAATCAATTGAAAATAGAACCCATTGTACAAGAATCCCAAATTGTCAAGCCTACAAGATAGTTTTATCACTTTTATATAATTTCAAAACGTCTTCAGTACAGCAGTGCCGGTTCCAAATGTTCGTTTAATAGGTGTTGAGTAGTGCCGGACTAAACACGTAGCAATTGCTGAAGTCCAAGCTCTGGAGACGAAGTTTGGGAAGGTTCTTTTGTGAAGTAGAAATTGTGAAAAAATATAATGGCGGTAATTGTCGAATCCAGTTACGTGAGTCTGGAATAATGTACGCGGTTATTTCGTTACTGCGTGGCATATAACATTTGCAAAGAAAAACAAAAAATATATTCTTTTGGAAACTTTCAATTTAGTTTTTTTATAATTCTAAAAATATATCCTAGACGCATGCAAATCGCAAGACAAATTTAGCGGTTTCACACAATTCCCAGACGTGATTAAAGTTCACAAATGAATACGACAAAAAAGTTTCACGCACAGCCACAGGTGCGAGAAAGATAGCTTATCGAGACATGCCGGCAGCTCCTCGCGCTGTGATTGCTTATCGAGAAACCGCGTGTTGCCATTATAGAAAATTAATAAAATGATGAATCTTTATCAATTTCCATAAATATTATAATTTAAACTAATTTATTAATTAAATAAAAATTGGAAATAATAGTATATTATTCAACGAGCACAAAATGATAGCTATTTTTCACGAGGGTGAAGTTTGCGACACGAGCTGCAAGCGAGTGTCGCAATTCACCCGAGTGAAAAATTGTAATTTTGTGCGAGTAGAATACTATACTTTGTCCACGACTTCCTCGAAAAAATTAGTAATAATCTGCATTTTCAACAATATAAATCATTAACAAAAGCGTTGCCATAACATTTTTCTGTGTTCACTGAAAACTGCATACTCACGTAAACGTCAACTATTTCACTTGACATCGATTCCATTCCTTTCTCTTTCACTCTGATAAAAATGAAATAGATTAATTGAATTAGAGTAAATATTCAATAAGTTGGGCATTATATTAAATATTAGTTTAATAATTTGCCTAAAAGTATATCTTAGTTACATAAACCTAAAAAATCTAATAACAATACTATCCTAACAATGTGAATGATAGTCTCAAGTTTGGACTACGTTTTTGAGTGTGACGTCATGGCAGTGTATAATAAACCATTATACACACGAGTGAATAATAGGTATAATTGTACTTCAGGAAGCACACGTATAAATAATGATTTATAGTACAGTCGTGGACAAAAAGAATTATTGAATGATTTAATCCGTGCACCTAAAAATTATTGTTCTTGTCAAAAAATGCATTATTTCGTCGGCAAGTTGAAAATGTTCTAAGTGAAATCTTATTCATCCTATAATTTCCATTTATCTTTATGTAAGTTTACGGAACAGGTTTAAACCCTCGTCAATTTAATAGGTGCAGTTTCTGACCCTTACTGTGGTCCAGTTTGGCCCGACAATTGAGAGCAAACTAACCGTTTTTTACTATTATTATTATCATTTATAATAAAAGTCATCTATGCCTTCCTCATGATAACAATTTCAAATGGAATTTCGAACATTAATATTAGAAAAGAATAATAGAAAATTTTAATTTTTTTCGAATCTCATTCATTCAACAATCGAAAATAACTCATTTGTAATAGGTTACAATTTTTGGGTCAATATCTGCAACAACCGTTAAAATTTCGCTCCTGTTATCGACCTTCGTATTTCAACAGCATAATTGGAATAAAATTATTTTATTTTCAGTATTTTATGATATGTTATTTATGTTTTCGTATAATTTATTAAGAATTCCAGTCAATCATTTATTTCTCTATTGAAACTGAAAATATAATGAAAACACGCTGTTTCTCAATAAAAAAATCACAGCGCGAGGAGCTGCCGGCATGCCTCGATAAGCTATCTTTCTCGCACCTGTGGCTGCACGTAAGACTTTTCTGTCGTACTCATTTGTGAACTCTCATCACGTCTGGGAATTGTTCAAAACCGATCAATTTGTCTGTCGATTTGCAGGTATTATTGAAATTACTCAATGAATATGTGATAAAAATTTCAGATTGCCAAAAGCTTATTTTTTGGGAATTTTAATGACATATTTTTGGAAAGAGGTCTGGTAATACTTTATAACCGACAAGAACGTCTGGGATATATTCTCTAGAATTATGTAAAAACTAAATTAAAAGTTGCCAAAATAATACATTTTTTGGTTTTATTTTGCAAATGTTATATGCCGCTCAATAACAAAATAACAGCGACCGTTATCCCAGACTCGCGTAACTGGATTCGCCAAAAGGACCTTTCCAAAATTCGTCGCCAGCTCTTGGACTACTGCGAGACCGAGTACCTAAACCCGTTCATCTCCGCCTGCGCGAAGTTTATTCAGTGAAACTTATTGAGGCGTTGTAGGTATATTCAACTCAACAAAAACGTGTAACTTATCCGGTACTGGTGTTGAGCAGTGTTACCTTTTCAAACCTAATCCCATTAGGCTAACCGGGTTGAGTAACGTATTATTTAAGTTGGATTAGAGTCAATCTGGTTCCGTTTACATTGTTCTTTTGGTGTATTTCATTTGCAGTTTCTTATTATTGTTTGGAATTGGGGACTGAATTTGACATTTATAATAATATTATTACATACACCAATACACCAAGCATGACGATAGAAATAATCGATTATAACAATTTAAACAACCAACTACTCTAAACAAATTGGGATGGGTTGTTCGGCCATTCGGAGGACCCCAATAAATTGTGGGATCTATTTTTTGAAGCTTTGAGAGTGTGAAAAAGCAATAACATCACAAAAAATACATGTATGAAAACATTTTGATACCCTGGATAAATGGTGAATTGGAGATAGCTATAACGAAAGATAGAGAAACATATGAATCATCTGTTGTGACTAGCAAAAATAACAATAAACTTTATAAATATATTAGGTCTTTCCTATCCTCCAAAGTATCTGTACCTCTATTAGAGAGACAAGATGGCAGTATCTGCCAAGATGCTGCTGAAACTGCCGAGATTCTCGCGGACATGTTTTCGAAAGCCTATTCTCCTGACACTTCTTTGGGCCGACTCCCAGGAATTCCATCCTTAAGATCAGTAAATTCGCTTCAGAGTATTGATTTTTCACCAAGCAATGTCAAATTCCATATTAAATAAATTAAAACTTCAATAATCTCCTGGTCCTGAATCAATTTCACCTGCACTGTTGATAAAATGTTCCGATGGTTTTGCCATCCCCCTTTCCAGAATTATGTCCGCATCGTTCAATGCTCACCTTTTACCGGTTACTTGGAGAACTGCCATTGTTACACCGATTTTCAAAAAAGGTAATAAGTTAGACCCATGTAACTATCGCCCAAACACCCGTCATTTGTTAACTCATGAAGTCTATTATGTGCGAAAGTATTTCATAATTATGCCTCGCTGATAACATAACACCAGTCCAACAACATGGATTTGTCGAAGTAAAATCAACCACAACTAATCTTTTATGGTGTTCAAGCAAATGGACATCTGCTTTGGATACAAAACGCCCTCTAGACGTGGTTTACCTTGATTTTACTGAAGAGTTCGACCGAGTATGTAAGCGACGCTTTCTTCATAAATTGGATTGGTATTAGGGGATACCTACTTCAGTGGATTTACAATTTTATGTTAAGCAGAAGCAGAAAGCTTCTGTGTTCGTGTTGGCAATCACTCATCTTCCTATAGACCAGTGTTAAGTGATGTTCCACAAAGGTCAGTTATCGGACCCCTTTTGATTATTCTGTATACCGCGGACTTTCCTCAGTCCATCAAATCTCAACATGCTTTATATGCTGATGACAAAAAAATATTTAGCGACGCATCTTAAACCATTACATCTTAAATGAACTTAACTTACCCTTCAGATGGTCTGCCACTTGGTAGTTACCGCTCAACATAAAAAAGTGTGTGGTTCTTCACATGGGCTCCAATAACCCTCGTCACCGATACACGATAGATGGTCAATCGATAGAAGACGTCAAATCACATGAAGACCTTGGTGTCGTGATTCAAAAAACTTAGCACTGAAAAGATTAATAAATTTGGAGAAAAGGTTTATTGAAGATTCGAATTTGAAAGAAATGTATTTTGCGTTCATGAAAGAATATGAGGAATTAGGTCATATGTCGTTAGTTAGTAATTTGGCTGATTTAGAATATTCCTATTTCCTACCGCATCATGGTGTACTTAAATAGGATAGCTTCACCACAATATTATGTACTGTTCGCTGGTTCTGCTGTTACCTCGTCTGGCTAATCAATAAATGACATACAATATAAGGGTGCAGCACTTCAAAATGATATCATGGACATATTATTGCGGTTTAGAATGCATACGGTTGTTGTCACTTCAGACATTACAAAAATGTATAGATGCATTTTAGTGCATCCAGATGATAGACACATGCAAAGAATATTGTGGCGTACTTCACCGTCAGATCCCGTGTCAGTATTTGAATAAAACACAGTTACTTACGGTATTACTAGTGCACCATTTTTGGCAATACGATGTGTTAGACAATTAGCTGCAGAATATGCGGAATGATACCCTGTGGCAAGTAAAATAATTTCTCAAGACCTATTTGTCGATGATTTGTTAACTGGATTCGAGAATGAGGATAAAGCTTTTGAAATCTGCAAGGATATTTTCCATATTTTGAATTCAGCTTCATTTTGCTGAAGGAAGTGGAATTCGACCAAGCCTGAATTATTAGAAAAATTTAATACAGTTTTCGAAACAGAAAATCCTCACAATATTTTGAGATTAGGGCACCATGAGAAGATCAAAATTTTAGGTTTACAATATCAAAGTCAAATGGATCATTTATCTTATCAAATTACCATAGGTGATTCAAAGGAAGCTATTACAAAGAGAACATTTTATCTCAAATATCGAAACTGTATGATCCACTTGGTTTGGTGAGTCCCTGCATTATTTTAGCAAAAATATTAATACAAAAGTTATAGCTTCACAAAACAGCTTGGGTTGCATCAATACCTCATGAATTGGAAAATTATTGGTTTGAATTAAGAAACGATCTGGACAAGTTGAACACACTCCAAATGAAGAGACATGCAATAATAAATGGTTTTAAGAGAATTCAATTGCATGGCTTCTCAGATGCTTCAATCGACACATTTTCAGCGGTAATCTATCTAAGAAGTGAAGATGATAACGGATGTGTTCATGTCTCATTATTATGTTCCAAGACAAAAGTAGCACCTGTGAAGGTTTTAACTATTCCACGTCTGGAACTTTGTGGTGCTCTTCTATTGGCTCGGTTAACTAAGAACGGTATACAAGCAATTCCGTATGAATTTGATGTTTACTTTTGGTCAGATTCTCAAATCGTTTTGCATTGGTTACATAAGGAACCATGCTCATTGCAAGTATTTGTATCACATAGAGTTTCGGAAATACAGAGTCTTACTGATGCAAAACGATGGAGTTACATAAATACAAAGGAAAATCCCGCAGACAGCATCAAGGCGACTTTTTCCCAGCGATCTTGTAAAATGTTACATGTGGTGGAACGGTCCATCTTTTCTATATGGCAAGGACAATTGGCCTGTGCAGTTTAAATTATGTAATTCATTTGACTTACCAGAGGTTAGAGCAGAAAGCTCATGTTGCGTGGTTAAAGTTGATTTAAACATTTTTCAAAGATATTCGAGTTTGAATAGATTGCTGAGAGTAATGGCTTACTGTAATCGTTTCATTTGTCATTCAAGGAGAAAAATGAAGCCAGTTGGTCCTCTTACGGCTGATGAGTTGGAAAGAAGCTTAAAGGGCTTAGTACGCTTGGCACAATATGATAGTTTTAGCGATGAAATCGGTATATTGGCTCAAAACAAGGATTTAAAGTCGACTCATCGACTATTGAGCTTATGCCCATTTTTAAATACAGATGGGTTACTAAGAGTGGGAGGCCGACTAAAGCATTCCTTCGTTAAATTTGATATGAAACACCCATTATTACTCGATGGCAAGCACATTTTGAGTCAGTTAATATTTCATAACGAACACCTGAGACTTCTTCATGCAGGACCTCAATTACTTCTTGCAACTGTGAGACAAAAAACGGTTAGATCATGTGTTAGATGTTTTCGGTATAAACCTAAACCTGCTCATGCCATTATGGCAGATCTACCATTTTCTAGAGTGAACAATTCAAGCCCTTTTACCATAACAGGAATCGACTATGCCGGTCCATTTTTATTAAAAGATAGAAAAGGTAGAGGTTGTAAGACCTATAAGGCTCATTTGTGTTTGTTTATCTGCTTTGCAACCAAAGCCATTCACTTAGAATTAGTAACCGGTTTGGATACTGAATCGTTCATAGCGACTTTGAGGAGATTTTGTTCTAGAAGGGGCATGCCAGCTCACATTTATTCAGATAATGGCTCTAATTTTGTGGGAGCTCAAGGAAAATTGCAATCATTGTTCAGATTTTTGTTGGAAGCTAAAGAATGAGTTGGAAATTATTATAGCACAAAATTAATTAGTTGGCATTTTATTCCACCAAATTCACCAAATTTTGGAGGGCTATGGGAGTCAAATATAAAGGGGGTAAAGTATCATTTATACCGTGTTGTAGGAGAAACTATTCTCACTTATGAAGAATTCAGCACATTTCTCAATCAAATTGAAGCGACACTGAATTCCAGACCACTTTATCCTATGTCTTCTGATCCTAGTGACCTTGTTTCCTTGACTCCTTCTCACTTTTTGGTTGGAAAACCCTTGATGAATTTGCCAGAGGAAAGGTTTCCTGATGATGTTAAGATGAACAGACTATCACGCTACCAACTTATCCAACTGATGCATCAGGGATTTTGGCGCCAATGGTCAAAACTGTATTTGACTCATCTCCAAGAAAGAACAAAATGGAAGACTACAGGCTCCAGTGTCAAATTGGATACTTTGGTTCTGATCAAAAACGAAAATTTGCCACCAGCAAGATGGCTTCTGGGAAGAATAATTCAACTGCATCCTGGAAATGATGGAACAGTGAGGGTGGTGACAATGAAGACAACGAATGGGACGCTGAAACAAGGGATCACCAAAATCTCTGCCTTGCCCTTACCTGACGGTGAACCCGAAACAGAAGTCTTGAACACCGGAGGTGTCCAAGGGGGTAGTATGGTGACGTCATCGAGAAGACCGCCGAAAACGCCTGCTCTGACGGGACAGGAATAAACACGGCGCCGACGCGAATGAGAGAAGACTGCAAGAAGGCAGAAAGAAAATGACCACAATAACAATCGTACACTCTAAATTAATGTTAATGTAAAACTAAAGTAAATTAGTAAAGTGAAAGTTAAGTCCTAACAGTGTCTTCCAGTTTCAATTGTGTGGAAGTCACAGAAAGAACCTCGAAAGGGTGCTGGTATTACCTTCGCTCCTTTTCTTCCCTACAACCCAACTTTTATCCTGCGAGTCACGAAGGGTAAGATACATAAGCAGAGAAAGCAACAGGAAATTTTGGTAAGTTTAACTCCCAGCTATTTACACCATTTCCGAAAACTTTACAGTCCATTTTAATTCGCTATAACACACACTAAGAGAAATAGATTCAAATATAAACAAAATGTGGTAAATAGCTAAAAATTTTAAATCAAAATAATAACATCCCACCAATTCACGACACGAACGGCATCAAAACATCCCTTGAAGATAAAGCAAATGCTATTGCAAAAATTCTTGAAAATAACACACGGACTAATTCATATGAAATCTTAATATAATAAAATACCTCCGTCAAATAAAGTGCCCGCCTCGGATAAAATGGAGTACTCAAAAAACTGCCTAAAGAAGCAAGTAATCATATAATTACTATTTTTAACGCCTGTTTGAAATACCAATAATTCCCTCAACACTATAGGCCAATCAGCCATTTGACCTATGTCAAAAGTCCTCGAAAAAATTATTCACTTCCGACTTCAAATATATGAAAGACAATTAGATATTAAAATAATAATCGAACAATTTGGTTTTCAAAAATCCAGAAGCACGTCACTTGAATTAGCAAGGCTGATCAATAAGATCACAAACAATTATAACATCAAAAAGTCATCTCAATATTAACTTATACACCTGATGCCCGCTCTACACTCGCGGCGTGAAAGCCCGCGAAGGCGCGGAAACGCCAGTGTAGATGGGTTCGCCCGTTTCACTAAATGACATTTTCAAAGGTATTCTAACTATAAACTGTCCACTATCTGACCTTGAAACATTTTCAACAAAATGACTTTCACATAGTTCATCATCATTTGAAAGGGAACGGGTATAACATGCTTCTTCCGTTTTCCAAAATTTCTCCAAAGATTCATGTAAGCTTTCATAGCTTAGGTAACGATTATTGAAGGCGAATATTGGTACATATCCGGACACAATATGACCGAAAACCGTATTCTGAAGTAGGGGCATACCATTCCCCATACTCCGCCTACCATTCCTTAATAAATCCCAGAAAAGCTCCGCTCCTATAAGTAAATCAATTTTGCTTGAAACATTAAATTCTGGATCGGCCAGTACAATATTTGATGGAATATTCCACTTTGAAATATCCAAATTAAAAATCGGCAAATTGTCAGTAATTCTTTTCAAAACAAAACAAGAAATTGTGGAATGGAAATCATTAATACGCGAACGGATGGATATGTGACATCTATACTTGACCGTTGCTAAAGAACTTAATATTCCAGAAATATTTATATTGGTTTCTTCTGTTTGAATCCAAAATTTTTTACATAATTCCTCAGTGATAAAACATGACTAGGTACCCGAATCCAGCACTGCTTTTACTTGATGTATCTGAGTATATTTAACATTTATGAGAGCTGTACCCAGCAAAACATAATTATTATTATTGGCATAAGAACATGTTAATGTTTGAATGTTCTGTTTTTCCACCGCAGTAGCATCGACTTCCTTGTTCACTTTTTTACTTTGATAATTAGGATTAGGTAATAATAATATGTGATGTTTGCCTTCACAGCTCGTACAAGCGGCTTTACATTTACACTTTGGTGCAAAATGACCCTTTACTAAGCAATTACTACATAACTTTATTTGTTTAATCTTTTTCCATCTTTGCTCTGGGCTCAACTTAAAAAACTGTTGACAATTCGCAACTCTATGAGCTTCATTACATATAAAACACGAATTTTTGTCATCGTGAGCAAATAATGCAAATTTACCTGATTTTCTAGTTTGAGTATTTTGTTTTGAATCTAATAAGGCCAAGAAATCAGCTCTATCCTTCAAGAATTCTTTTAAATCATTCAAGGTTGGGTCCGCTTTTTTCGACAGCTCATGTCTTTCCCATTCTCGAGATGTGAACTTATCTAATTTAGTAACAACGACATAAACAATCAAAGCATCCCAGTGCTTAGTGAGCAAAGAGAATGCCGTTAATGCTCTCATATTTTTGTTTAAATCATCCAAAAGATCACGTAGAACTTCCGCAGATTCCCTAGTCACAGTTTCCATATTGAATAAGGCTTTAATATGATTATCCTTAAGCATTTTAGAGTTATCAAATCTCGCACATAAATTCTCCCATGCAATACTATAGGATTTCGCAGAAAATTCCACACTGCTTATAATTTTAAGGGCATCACCTTGTACACTTGTTCTCAAGTAATGAAACTTTTGTATATCCGTCAAACTTTCATTATTATTAATGAGTGATTGAAAAGTATCTTTAAACTCTAAGCAATTATTCAAATCCGAATTAAATATAGGCAAACTTATGGAAGGTAACCTGACTTCCGAATCCATTTTCTGAACTGAAGTTTTAAACCCATTATTACTCTCATGACTTTGAACACTAGCACTTGACTGCTCATGTGAGCAGTGATATTTATAACAGCGATATCTTCAAATGGAACGGTCGATACAAAACTGATTTAAT
>JARQZK010002567.1:15000-18612 GCA_030704885.1 Cynegetis impunctata | reverse complement strand
GGCACCCATTTCGATCCTACCATATAAATATGATATACTTACTTATTTGAGATGTCTATGTGAAAAAAGAGATTTAAAGAAGTAGTGATACTTTAAATCTTACTTTGTTCTAACTAGTACTTGCGATTTAAATAATTTAGTCTGAAAAACTATGCCCCCAATAATTATGAATTATGAGTAATTACAACCTCTCATGCTCCAGTTGTGTAATACACAATTATAATAAGTGCCAAATTATATAATCCTCATTCAATGATTTGAACGAAAAAATAGTCTCTATTACCTTCATTAGAAAAATGGTTAGTGAAAACAATTTACATGTAGGTATATAAGATAAAATATCCATGATGCAAATTCCGCTGAAACTTCACCTTCTTCAGATGCTGAACGCAAAATATTCTCATGAAACTCATTTCGTAATTTATAGATTAATTTATTATGCATACATATTAGAGAAAACTAATATAAATAAATGCTGCTCTGTATTGGAAGAAAATATCAAGTGTTCCTCCAAAAGACTGTTTGAGTTCAATTATTGAACTAGATATTTTTTTTAATAGCGTTTGATTGCCCTTCTTTTTGTGCTGCATATTGCAAACAGTTCCAGGCTAATGTCAATATTATCTACAGTTAAGGACTGGACAAATTAACACTAATGAATATTGATATTTCTCGATCTGACTAATCAGTTTTCAGCCACTTTCCCACATCTATCGAGCGAAACACTTACCAGTAACCGTTGGCACTTTTACTATAATTGCAATTTAGGTCTTATTACACGATCGGTCTTATAGAAGAGGGGAACGAGTAGAAAATCCATTAGACGAGCTGCTTGATTAAGATATAAATCATCTTGGAGCGAGGTCACATTCCTACGATAACTTGATCACCTAAAATAAATTGAAATCGTGCATTAAAATGCACACTGCATCAAAACGGTGGAGACTTCGACTTCTACAGGAATATGTATAATTAAGTTTATTTCGCGTTGTCGAAGAGCCTGTACTTGGTGCAAACTAGGTATGTGAAATAAACAGGAAGAACGTATATCTGAGCTATATTTGGTTACATCTATTGAGATTGACTTTCAGTTCTAAAAGTTTGGGAGGTCATGACTACAAACTTAACAATTATCGATTACAATTGCACTGATTGGCAATTGTTAAATATTTTCATGCTCATCAGAAATACACATATACACATATACATATAAACATATATACATATATACATATATACATATATACATATATACATATATACATATATACATATATACATATATACATATATACATATATACATATATACATATATACATATATACATATATACATATATACATATATACATATATACATATATACATATATACATATATACATATATACATATATACATATATACATATATACATATATACATATATACATATATACATATCGATACCTCAGTTCAATAGTGTAACAAGTCCAAAAAGTGCAAATTTGAGTTACTACATGCATAATGTTCCTAATACTACGTTATATCAATTTAAATACTGAAACAACTCGTATTTCATATCTTAGTTCATAGATGGCACGATCTTAAAATGCAACAACTACAAATTTAAAAATGCTTTAGTTCCTTAGTGTAACAACTGGACTTGTTACAGTATTGAATAAGACGAATTATTACATTACTTAGACGCGTGATTTTGTCTTTGTTACGGGATTCTTAAAAAATGAGTGAAATTGAATTGAATAAAGTGAATAAAAAGCCTTATGAGTCTCGTGCTGCTTTTTTGGTACGTTTAGCAGAAATTGATGCCCAAGATTTCAACGGGAATGCAACAGTAATTTAATTTTTATGCAACATAGCCACACTTTGTGTTAATAATGTTTTTTCTGCTATTATAATTATTACAAAAGATATGGAAAAATCATTGTGAATTGTAGGGAGCACTCCCAAGTCCATCTCCTGAACTTCATAGTGTGATGATCGGAAATAATATTGGAAATGATTATTGGGACGTATCATCAAACTGTTTACCAAAAAATTTGTCTAATGATGAAGACATTATTTTATTGCCCGAAAATGATTTACAGGAGACAGGTCAATACATATTATCGGTTAGTTACTATTTAAAATGAAACTGTGAATTGTACAAATAATGACAATAATATAACTATTTTAGGAGCTATTACCTGTTAATGAGTGTTTTCAGTTCCATGATACACACAGTACCATTAAGAGCATTGAAAACAGGCCTAGTTCATCCGAACTAGCTGAACATAAAAATCTAATTCGTTTGTCAAATAATGATTATTCAGAAGAAACTAATAGGGTGCGTAAATATCTAAGTATTAAATAAATTCTTGCCATTTTAATTATTACTATACTAATGGTTCATATTTTAACAAAATAACATCTATTCTAGGATTATGATAATATTGATGGATACAGTGACGACAGTATCACCGATAAAAATTATGAACCGCCATTTAATAATGAAGAGAATTTACCTTTGATATCTAATAGTTCTGATACAGATAGTAACGACAATATTGTTGCAGAAGCAAATTCATCTCCAACTACTAGAAAGAAAAAATTAACTAGGAAAAGATTAAGTAACCCTGACGATTGGCAAAAAAATGTAATGAAAAGAAAGAGAAATTAGGGAGAAGAGTATATGAATGCAGCAAAAAGGAGAGTCGAAAAAAGAAAAATGAAGGAGTCCTGCAATGATAAATGCCGAAATAAATGTTCAACAAAAATATCTGAAGATCAACGTAGAAAGATTTTCGATGCTTACTGGAAATTGGGTTCAATTAACAGACAAAGAGGCTTCATAGACTCCCATATTTCTCAGAAACACAAAAGAAAGTAGTAATAGATCTAAAAATCTGAAATACACTTTGCGAGTTGAAGATCATGTATTTCAAGTATGTAAAACATTCTTTAAGAATACATTAGCTATCAACAATAGAACTATTTTGACGACAACCAAAAAAAAAGATAAACAAGGATTTTTGATAACAGATCAACGGGGAAGACATAGCAATCAAAAAAGGATAAAGGATGAAGTAATTCAAGCTATTAGAGACCACATCAATTCATTTCCAAGGGAAAATCTCATTATTGCCGAAATCGAACGAATGAAAAATATCTGGATGGCAGTTTGAACATTGCTACCATGTATCGGCTTTACAAGGAAAGCTGCGAGATTAATAATAAAGAGGCTGCCAAAATTTCTATGTATTCAAAAATCTTAAATACAGAAACTAACATCGCTTTTCACGTTCCTAAAAAAGACCAATGCGGTTTATGTGCCAGTTACATGAACGGAAATGAAGAACAAAAAAATGAACTAGGTAGTAAGTATGAAGCGAATTTAAGTGAGAAAGAATTAAGCCGTCAAGGAAAGATTGGAGATGTAAAATCGGATGAAAATTTTCAAGTATTGTGTTTTGATCTTCAGGCAGTCCTCACGACTCCTTGTGGTGAAATTAGTAGTTTTTATTATAAAAGGAGACTGTCTAGTTACAACTTTACTATCTTCGATCTAAAACAAAAAGTGGGCCACTGCTTTTTCTGGCACGAAGGAATTGCAAAAAGAGGAGCAAATGAAAT
>JARQZK010002567.1:0-7500 GCA_030704885.1 Cynegetis impunctata | reverse complement strand
TACGAAGTTCATCTATATTTTTATGCAGAAATTTAAGTTCTTCCTAGCATATTAGGAATTATTTATAAAAAATCAGAAGTATATCCCATCTAATACAATGAAAGCAAAGAAAGTTTACATGATATATTCGTGAGTATTATTAATATCCAGTATTGTAGAATTCTATTGAAATTTTAGAATATTAATCTATTTCAAAAGGACAATTGTGTGAAATACTTATTAAAATTTCAAAAAGATACAGTTCTCATTCATATATATATATATATATATATATATATATATATATATATATATATATATATATATATATATATATATATATATATATATAATGGGATAGTTGTTCTTCCCTTCATGGATTGTTATCAACTCTTTCTTTCAACTATCGCGATATAAATGTTGAGATTTCATGTTTATTCGTAGGTTTTAAGGGTTTACTGACCTCCATACCCATTCCAAATTGACTTCGCTAGTTCAGAAATTGTATGTAAAATAAAACAAGAAAGAGGATAAAATACGATCTCTGCTGTTCACGTATTTTTTTACAATCAAACTCTTTGTGACGATGTGATAAGAACGAAAAATCAATAAGGGTGGAATTAAATTTTCTCTATGTTTATAGATAAACATATCTTTATGTTATAGATAAACATATATTTCACCGCTAGTCCATAAATTATAAGTGAATACATTCAGTGCGCGCGCCTTGATGACAAATTGGAAGAAACTGTCTATTCTTTCCGTAGAATTCATGAACACTTTGTTTAGGGAATGTAATAAATTAATTTTCCAAATGAAATTTATATGAGACATTCATTTCTATTGATGTCAACACATTTAAAAGGAAGGTTTAGACTTCGGAATCCACTCTTTTTTTTTGGGAAATGAAATATTCTTCTTTATGAACGATAACATCTTGGCACAAACAAGTATCATTAGTTGCCTACCTAGACCATTAAATTGAAACTTCTTCGTTCGCCTTATATTCGATTATGAAATGAAAATGATTTAGCAATAACAGGCTATTTATTGAACGCAAAAATGCTTTATGCATTCTATATATATATATATATATATATATATATATATATATATATATATATATATATATATATATATATATATATATATATATATATATATATATATATATATATATATATATATATATATATATATATATATATATATATATATATATATATATATATATATATATATATATATATATATATTATATATATATATATATAATAAATATATATAATATATTTATATAACACGTAGAACAGAATTACCGGTATAGCCCGCTTATATGGAAGCAGCCGTTGTCTCGTGTTTCGGACTCTTTGGTCCTCATCAGAAAGGCGTAGCCAAGCATTGGATTGAAAACTTGGAGATGAGAATAGCACAACAAACGAAATCCCCTGCTACGGAAGACAATCACACATTTGTGACTTATTGTTTGAACTCTCCGGTTTGGGAGATTTGGTCAAACTTTGCCACGGAGGCGATTAATGCCATCCGCGAGATCTCAGACCGAGTAAATAAACAACAACAAAGAAATTGAGAAAAAAGCATTGGATTGAAAACTTGGAGATGTTCTCCAAGTTTTCAATCCAATGCTTGGCTACGCCGTTCTGATGAGGACCAAAGAGTCCGAAACACGTGTCAACGGCTGCTGCCATATAAGCAGGCTATACCGATAATTCTGCTCTACTTGTTTAATATTTTCCCGCGACTAATTTCTTTGTTGTTATATATATATATATATATATATATATATATATATATATATATATATATATATATATATATATAAATCTATATATATATTTATATATATATATATATATATATATGTATATATATATATATATATATATATATATGTATATATATATATATATATATATTATATATATAATATATATATATATATATATATATACATATATATATATATATATATATATATATATATATATATATATATATATACACACGAAATTCCGATATTGTACTAGAAAATCTACAAAACTGATGCTTTCTTTAAATAAAATGTTTAAATCACGTTAGTAAACTGAGAATCAGAGTTATCTGTGAATAAAATAAATTAAACACGCTTCAAAAATTAACTATTTATTCATTTTAAAGGCCCATCTAGCACACACATGTTGCATCATCATTACAGCAAATTAGCTTTCGGCGTCCACTAGTACTTCAGCTGAAGAATTCATTTGCAGGTTAAGCTGGAATGGCAGATTATTTTTATAGCACAGACATCTTGCTGTACTACAGTTCCTTTGGCAAAGGTACTTTTGAAATCATTGGCAGGTTCCAGTGGATTTTAGGTTTGCGAATGAATGTATTGCAATTTCCGTAATCAGTACATCCTTCACATCTAGAAGAACTCACGGACAAACATTGAACTGAGAACTAGAATACTATTGTTTTATGATTCCGTTTTTGATACCAATTTGATAGAGCACATCATCAGTTTTAGCCAAGACTACTCCTATAGCATTACGTGCATGACCACGTCCTATATAAACCTCTGGTATTGCGACTCATACAGAAGGTCCAATAGGTACAGGGGGCAACTTATTTTCGCTGGATTTCATAATATTTTCGGCCCGTTGTTGTAGGTTTTTCTTAGCACTTTGCGTACCCATTGACATCTTGATGGTAATACATTTCCGCTTGTTATTTAGGAAATGAAGTATCATATGACCTGTGAAATCTTTTGGGATGAAATTATTATCTACATTGATAGCAGAAGAGTTTAGGTTTTTGGCTTCTTGGTCAGTTTTTTCATTTTCGTCTACGCCATTGTGGGTTGGAACCCATACGAAATAAACTATTTTCTTTTTCTTGTGTAAGGTACTTAATAGGCTTGGTATGATCTTGAGGTGGATGTTTTTTGGACTTCAGCAGATGTGCTGAAGTCCAAGTTACACTGTTCTAGGAGTCTGTGATGATTAAGAATTCTTCACCGGAAAGACGCACCTATTTGATTATGACTGAAACAATATAGGATTAAAAGATGAAGTAGGCTTTGAACTAATGTTTTACGTTTTCTTTTTTTTTGTTGCTAACATAGATTTCAGGTTTTTATTGGCGTTACAGAATGAAAGCGAATTCTTGTTATTGAAAAATCACAAAGAATGATTTGATCTTATATAATGTTGAAAAAAATTCATATTTTCAAAAATGATGTGATGAAAAGTGAGATTAAAATGAGGAAAATAGTTTCACTGTGCTCAATTAAGTTTTCTCGATTGAAATATTTCTTTTTTATAATGCAGTGTATTAGACCTAAAGATACGTGAATATGAATACAGCGAGAGTAATTTTCGAAAATTACACTACTTACACTTAATTATTCGTTTTCGCTCCATGTAAAGTTTATTAAAATGTATAGCAATTCCAAAAAATATTTGAGATTAGATTAGTTAATTGAAGGATTTATTTGAAACTGAAATGATATTTGAAAGATTTGTATGAGATAAAAGAAGTTGATACTTACTCTATTCAAATTTCTCATATTTATAATATTAATTATTATTTCTATTACACTGGGGATATTTTTTTTATTACTATTCACTTAATATTGACCTGTTTATTATTTTTTTGAATATTCAACATCCAGATCTATCAGAAAATTTTGAAACTGAGCCTATATGAACTACATCAAAAATTTGCATCTGTTTGCCTCTTCAAGTTTCAACTCAACCTTCCTTCATCATCTAATGCAGACCCTGTTCATATTTTAAATCAAGATCATTCAGATATGCGAACAGCTCTAGGGCCGTAATCCGTTTTGGCAGAAGGTTGGGGTGTACATAAAATCATATTTTACACCGCTGTGTGAAGAAATTGATGTTTCGGAATGAAAATAATATTGGGGGAACTTTATTGAGGAAATGAGATGGGGCGAGTTTCTGTTTGCACCCGGGATGAAAAATAATGTTTAACCTGTCGATCATCACAGATTCTATGTTGTCTAATATGAGTTGTCGGCGAAATTCCATCGAAATTTCATTCGAATATCGATATTAATATTTTCTCATATGTAACCCCTAGAATTCAAACATATAATCAAAAATAAATCCTTTAAAAAATATCTATGCTGTAGTATCAAGGAAAAAACCCATATTAAATGTGCAAACGAAATTATTTCTATAATAATAAATCTACAATAATATAACAGTGAACCTAACTATCAAAATCAAAATAAAATTTACATAATTTCATACCTAGTTCAAAATTTCTTTCACATGTTTCGTGAAAAAAAAAGGCAGAGAATTCTAAACCTTTATGGAATTATACAACCGATTGTATACCTGGGCCGCTTGAGCTATGGGATTATTCAAACCTATTTGTGTTCTTACATTCTGCAAGAAGAGTTTACTTAGTGATCTTGTGTCATGACTGTGTATGTCCTGTATATGTTGCAGACTTATGTTAAGCGCCCTGTAAACGATCAAACTTGTTTGTCAAATTTTAGGTGTTTGTCAAATTATTTGATAGTCTATGGCTTTGTTTGATGCGTTTGTCAAGCAATTCACGTGTTTGAAGTGTTTGATGAAAAATTGGATTGACGGCATTTTTGACAACTAAATTCAAAACCGTACTGCTCAATTTTCATGGAACGCGTCACGTCACGTCAACGAGAAAACCGTAACTAAGGAAGAATTTGACAAATTTGTTTGATCTTTGGTTTGATCGTTTATGCCATTGCTTGATGAACACGTGAAGTTTGTCAAACAAGTTTGTCAAACAAATTTGATCGTTTACAGGGCGCTTTAGACTTTTGTAATTAATTTCAAATTTTATACATCAATATACATATTACCAACTCCAAAAGTTTGCCTAGCTCCAAAATCCTCAAACTAGAGTACAGTTCTAGAGAATTTGTACGCATGTTATAATTAAATAGTATTTCAATGAAATTGTTTTGGAGTCTCCGAATTTCATTGAATTTTGTTTTGTACCGGAAGTAGGTATCGTATATGAGTCAAGAAGAATGCATTATATATGTCCTACCTTCTCTTCTCAGAAAGATAGGATCTACACTTGTAAATTTCTACAATCATAGGCATTATTTTGGACTTTATGTGCTCACACTGAGTTTTCCAGGTCAAAGAGCTATCTATCATTAAACCCAAACATTTAATTTCGTCAACTCTCTCAACACATTGCTCAGCCGATGACAACTTCAAGTCCCTCACAACATCGAACTTATGGTAATATAATTATGTATGTAACTACTTAGTTGTTTCAGCGTTAATCTTCATCTTGGTATTCAATATACAATCTGTAAATTTTCATGTCTTCGTTTATGATTTTAGCAAGTTCTTCTTCTACGCTTCATCATTACAGTGTTGTCGGCAATGTGTATTATCTGGCCTCGACACCAGAACATTTCAAACTACGATTAAATGAACCAATCGAGCCAGTATATCGATTTCCTACTTTCATCGCTATATTGCTCAAGATTTTAAATTAAAGTATCCAGTTGATTGGGTCGATACTTGCTGAAAATCTATGACAATAATGTAAATAAATCAGTTATTTATGAGCTTACTTGCGATCCATGTCCTATGGTATATTTTTGCCAAACCGGCAGAAACTATAGAGAACATCTGAAGATAAAAGAAATTACGATAAGGAAAAAACACATTCGGCATATTCAGCACACCTGCTGGAACATAAACGTAGCTTCAATAACGAATTGGAAATATTAAATATAGCGAAGAAAGGCTTAATAATATTAATATATTAGAAGCCTTCGATATCAACATTACAAAATTCAGGAAATATTAAAAACGAAAAAGTTTTATTTATGTTATTAGATTCAAGTTATAGTTATTTATGCATTTATGCAAATCTTTACAGAAAATATGATTATGATAAATATTTGATGCTGTGAATTCAAAATTAGTTGTAGATCTATATATATATATATATATATATATATATATATATATATATATATATATATATATATATATATATATATATATATATATATATACATATTATTATATATACTTCGAAGTCCCGAATAAATACTTAGCCTTGCTTCAAAATTGAGAAATAGGTACAAAACCAATTTCCTTCTCGGTTTTCTGCTACATTCAATCAAATCTAATGATATATGTTTAACGTTTTCATTCTAATAGATGATGTATATATACATGAAACATTACTCATACAAAATAATTACTCCATACAATATAGAATATCACCAAAAATAGAATTCATGAACATTAATCACATTAGAAAAATCAGACAAACAAAATGATAATAAAGAATATGTTACCTTATATTCTTCAATTACCTGATGAAATATCATATATTTCAAGAGCCTTTATTATCAAAATAGTTCACACTAACACTACACAAAAAAATAGGGTACCTTGCAAATATTGTAATAAATCATGTATCGTACAAACTTCCTAAAATTTCGAGGAAAGATTAAAAGCAAAACAAATATGCAAAATCCTAAAATACAGAATTAATCAGACAGTAATGAGAATCACATAATTTCAAATTTAATTGCACCAAAATTTTAGACTTAGGAAAATATCAAAAATGTGACAAATTTTGTAAATTTTGCATATTCGAAACAATTTAACTTTACAGGTTATACATTATACAACCGATATGAGACTTTTAAGTACAATATGTACAGATTTCATTTTTCTATTAAACAATATGCATCAAAACACAACAATTAATCCAATAAACTCAATCACAAACAACCCAAATTATTCGATAACATCCACCAAATTACTACCCTTTCCATAGTTGACCAGCTTCATACACAGATGTAATTTTGTCAAAACCATTTACATCTTAAGAACATCGGACCGACCATCAATCACATTTACAGCAAATAACTTCATTCAAGAAAATTCTTATATCAAATAATTACGAACTGTTTGGTAAATTACGTGGTTAAGGGTTTGTATTGTGAACGTAATGTGAATATCGAACTTAACATTTATAATGGTGGTAACATACATATTACTTATCTCTTTTCATAACGGTAAGGTATGATTCATATTGGGATTCACTGACCATTGGAAAAGAGCATATAGGATTTCGTTCCCTAGTCCATATCTAATCGCACTATGGATCAATCCCAAAATTACGTGCCTACGCTGTGACTCAGTCTTATGAAAATGGCTGATCGTAAAGACAGCTAAGACCACTATAAGCGTCATTAGCTGGCCAGGAAGGGGGCGCTATGTCATGATATATATGCAACATCCGACCCCTTCTCTCGGGGCCAAAGTGCTCAATGGGCCATTTCTCCGCTTTGTATAATGTCTAAAGATCGGAGGTTAACGCAACCTTTGTCCCAAGAATCTTTCTTATTGAGTTTTGTAAGATTCTGTTATCCAGTATTTTTTTATGATAATGATAATTTCATTAGAGGTATTGGAGATACTTATGTTTTCAAAATGTTATAATTTTATTTGAGGTTTG
>JARQZK010002566.1:0-18687 GCA_030704885.1 Cynegetis impunctata | reverse complement strand
TTCTGAGATATCATAAAAAACATACTGATATAGAAGTTGTTTAACTTTTATTTTAAATTTTTTGTTCGTTAGATTTTTCAAATCCGAAGGTAAATGGTTATATACTTTAATACCTTAATATAAAGGGCCATTTCGAGTGCGACCATATTTATAGTTTGGAGGTATTATGTCTTGTTTTCGCGTGGGATATTTATGTCTGTCATTTGGGGTAGGAAGTTCATTTTGATGTTTGTGAATTAATAAAGAAATTTTATAAACATAACTATTTGTCATGGTCATTATTCCATTTTCTTTAAAAAATGGTCTACAAGAAGTTCCAGATTTTAAGTTGAAAAGTGCTCTAATTGCTCTCTTTTGAGCCATGAATACGGAGCCTGCGGATACCGCCGTCCCCCAAAATTCAATACCATATTGCATTATACTATGAAACTGAGCGAATACACCGTTTTCGCTACAAATATGTTAGTATGTTGTTTTATTGCTCGCAATGCAAATACATATTTGCTAAGAGATTTATTTAGTTGATTTATATGGAAGTTCCAGTCAAGCTTGTTATCAATGTGTATGCCTAAGAATTTTATGTTGTGAGAAGAGGTGATAGTTTGTAGACCTATATTTATATCAACCACGTCAGAGTCTGGATACAGGTTAAAAGATATATTTTGAGTTTTGCCGATGTTCAATGCTAGTCTGTTTGCGAGAAACCAATCCGATACGCCTTGCATGACGGTAATAGAAGAAAGTAATAAAGAATCTTTGTTTATTCCGCTGACAATTATACTGGTATCATCGGCAAAAAGAGAAAAATAAGCATTGGGAAAATTTACAACCAATTAAGTCATTGATATATATAAGAAACAATGTTGGTCCCAAGATAGACCCTTGAGGAACTGACATCATTGAACATCGACGCAATTCGAGTAGTATTGATCGCACCTGTTATCGACGGTATGATTAATTCGTACGTACATTTTACAGTTCGCCAAGTAAGACCCGAACCAATCATGCGGTGTGACTCGAATACGACAATAATACAACTTTTCCAATAACAATTTATGGTCCACGCAGTCAAAGGCTTTTGACAGGTCACAAAATATACCTAACGGATATTGTTTAAGTTCTAAGATTTCATGTAACATCTCAATTAGAGCAAACGTTGCATCCGTGGTACTAAGATCCTCTCTAAAGCCAAACTGACAGTGAGTAAGTATTTTGTATCTATTTGAATAAGAAATTAATTGCTTGTTTACACACCATTCTAATTTTGAAATAGACGACAATAAGGAAACACCACGATAATTGCCCGGATCAAACTTATCACCCTTTTTGTGTAAAGGTATGACTACTGATTTCTTAAGAGCATCCGGAAATATTCCATTGGCGAGCGAAATGTTGAATAAATAGGTTAAAGGTCCTTTCAGAATCTCAACATTTTCTTTCATTAATGTAATTGGGATATTATCTAATCCTGTAGATTTTTTCGGTTTCTGGGCCAAAATGCTTTCTGAAACATCACTTTCTGACAAAGGGTTAAAAAAAAAGGGAGCTCGCTTATTATGGAAAAGATTATATACATATACTAGTGGATGAAATTCGACCATAATTTCGTTGTTGAAAAAAAAATTATTAATTATGTCTTTTGAAACTTTATCATAAATTACATTGAAAGTATATGAGAAAAACTTTTAAATTTTGTTTATATTTACAAGAAATTTGAAATTTATAATATCAATTGTATGGAAAAGGATACAGTTTTTTAGCGCGTCATATATGATTTAAAGAATCAGTTTTTTTTCATTGAATCGTTTAGTTTTGTAAATAGTTTTTTGCAAGTTTTAAATAATTTAAGGAAACAAGTTTTTTAGAAAGTTATAAATTATTTAAAGAATTAGGTTTTTTATAGGCTAAGCTACAGAGATTTGTAGGGAGCATTTTGTGTAAAAAGTGTTAGAAGAAAACCAGCTGCGCCATTGTTTGTAAAATAGTCCCATATGATATAGTGATATGTTTTTCACTCGACTTTATTATTTATAACTTTGTTATTAACAGTTTGATGTTATGCATTTTTTTTGGTTGTTTGCTTATAAAAATGAAACTATCAAAGTAATCGTGATGGTGTCAATTGACTAATTGTAGAAAATGAAAAGACAATGAAAATGAGAGGTCGGACGACTCAATCAGACCCTCAGTCTAAGGGAAAATTGGAAAAAACCAGCAAAATTACAGTTTTTTCAAAAGTTCATAACTCGGTTATTTTTTGAGTTGTAGCGTAGATCCTCCGGCCAGTATTAGCTATTGATATGAACTTCATTTGTGCGAAGATCAGGAACTGTCCGATGCATAGTTTTTGATCTGTGGCCATTTGATTATGTTACTATGCAATTTTCCAGCAGACCTGAATGCGACAGGTATGGTCCGATTTCAATTTACTAAAAACATTTTGAAAGTAGAATTCTCATAGTTCAAAACGTTCATCTTGGTTTTTCATAAAAACGCTGAGAAATATGTTAAAAAAAAAGCTGAACATGACGAAAAACGGCCGAGCGCGTGAGAGTAGTTGAAGAGTGGGGATAGAGCAGCAGGCAAGGAGAAGTTTGACATTCGAAAGCGTCGGCATTTTCATCATGAAGGTAATTTCTAAACGTTGTCAGATAATAATTGTAAACCCCCACTCTTCAACTACTCTCACACGTTCGGCCGTTTTTTGTCATGTTCAGCTTTTTTTTTAACATATTTCTCAGCGTTTTTATGAAAAACCAAGATGAACGTTTTGAACTATGAGAATTCTACTTTCAAAATGTTTTTAGTAAATTGAAATCGGACCATACCTGTCGCATTCAGGTCTGCTGGAAAATTGCATAGTAACATAATCAAATGGCCACAGATCAAAAACTATGCATCGGACAGTTCCTGATCTTCGCACTAATGAAGTTTATATCAATAGCTAATACTGGCCGGAGGATCTACGCTACAACTCAAAAAATAAGCGAGTTAAGAATTTTTGAAAAAACTGCATTTTGGCCGGTTTTTTTTCGATTTCCTCTCAAACTAAGGGTCTGATCGAGTCGTCTCACTTCTCATTTTCTTCGTCTTTTAATTTTCTAAAATTATTCTATTAACTCCATCACGTTTACTCTGATAGTTTCATTTTTAGAAGCAAAAACTGAAAAAAATGCAATTTTTTGCATAAAATTGTTAATAAAAAAGTTATAAATAATAAAGTCGAGTGAAAAACATATCACTATATCATATGGAACTATTTTACAAACAATGGCGCAGCTGGTTTCCTTCTAACACTTTTTACATGAAAAAATCTCTGTAGCTTGGCCTATTATGGAATTCTCCCGTTCTGTAAATATTTTTTAGTAAGCTATAAATTATTTAAGAAATTGGGTTCTTTCAATGAATCCTCTCGTTTTGTAAATAGTTTTTCAGCAAGTTTTAAATTATTTAAGAAATTAGGTTTTGTTATTGTAGGTATCCTCGCATTTTGTAAATAGTGTTTTAGCAAGCTATAAATTATTTAAGAAATTAGGTTCTTTTATTGAATCCTCTCGTTTTGTAAATAGTTTTTCAGCAAGTTATAAATTATTTACGAAATTAAGTTTTTTATTGAATATGTTAATAGTTTTTTTACGTCATTATTTGTATTCATAAAGTTAATACAGTTACTTGATTTCAGGGCCAAACATTAGCTCAAATCCAGTTTGCTATTCTGGAACGAGAGAACGAAGAGAAAAAAGCTTCTGGTCATAGACGACGAGGCGTCATAGGTGTTTTGAGCGCTTTTTCCAAACCAACAGGTTACAAACCGTTCCTCATCTTGTTCGGATTATTCGTTATTCAACAATTCTCTGGCATCTATATCACTCTATTTTACACCGTAGAGTTTTTCGACGTAAGCGAAACTTTCCGACTTATTCTAATAGTAAATACATATATTCAGGCTTTATTTAGATTGTTTTCGAGAAAAAAATAACTTTTTTATAGTAAAAAATCTACCTCGATCAACAAAGTTGTTTTTAACATCAAAAGAAAAAGAAGTATAATTTTTGCTCACTATTAATCACTTTTATAGACTGAAGACGTTTATTGGAAGTCGGAATATGATCACACTTCAAATGGACGTTTCTTTATTATTATTATTTATAAAAAATCTTGTTTGCACGATGAAGGGCGCAATGTTGAAGTAATAGTGTCGAAAACTGGTAATCTAAATAGATTGAAAACTGAAAAAAAATCTTAATTAAATAAAAAGATTTTTTGAACTGAAAAAATTATGGAAGCCTGCTTTTCTAATGCAACTTGCTGCGATAGAGTTTTTTTTTAATATCCTCAACCACTCCGATGAGACACTAACTTTTTTCTAAACAATGCATCTTTTCGACTAATGAAGCTTCGTCTATTTTCTAGGAAATGGAGACAAATATAAATCCGTACCTTTCCTCCATATTGATTGGTTTAGTTCGAGCTATAATGTCACTTGTCATTTCGTTTATGCTCAAAAGATACCATAGAAGACCGCTTCTGATTTGGAGCTGCCTGGGAATGGCACTCACCATGTTCGTCTCAGGCTTATTTACCATTTGGATAAAGAACGGTGAAGAAAATGTTATTCTTTTTTTTATCATCAAAAATACTTATATTTTCTATGATAGTGCGAAAAAAAAAACGTTTTCGCACTAGTGCGAAAAAGTGTAGTGTTCCGCACGTTCGTATTCACAGAGCAATATTCTTCCTTCCAGGTACTACCACGTTGAAATGGGTACCAGTACTGGCGTTGATGTTATACGTGGTTATTTCCATGATTGGTTTGCTCAGCATTCCATGGATTATTACAGCCGAGCTATTCCCAATAGAAATACGTGCAATTGCACATAGCGCTTTATATGCAATCGCATATTTACTGATGTTCGTTTCCGTGCAATATTATCATCCATTGAAAAGATTATGTGGGGGAATTGCTGGAGTACAATGGTTAGTTCTAGCTAAATAAGACTTTTCTTAATTCTTAATAGTTGTATTTTCAGATTACGTCCTTTTAAATCGATCTATATAGCTTTCTTCCAATGAAAACTTATGACCTTTTTCTAATATGTTCCGTCAGATTTTCATACCATGTATCACTTGTAATTTGATACATAGATTAACAAATAATATTATTTAAAAGACTTACGACAATAGGAAGTTGTGATATGAAAGTCTTTCATATTTTGCTTATAAGGAGGTATCTATTAATTATGTGAAATAATTTTGGCAATTTTTTGACTCCCTTCCCCCCTTGGTGAGATTTATTATTATTATTATTATTATTACAAAGGTTAAGAGTAGAGGGTAACAAATCCCCATAAAACTCTAAAAAGAAAAAAATAGATACAATATAACATTAGTGCACACGTGCAGCAAAATATGCATCTAACCGAGCTTTGAAAGTATTTGAAGTAGGCGCCGTAACAACGTCAGCTGGTAACGAGTTCCATCGATGTAATACTCGGTTAGGAAGGAAGAACATCTTCGACGAGCCCCTAAAAGTTCTCCGCATCAACTTATGCGGGTGTCCGCGTAGACGACGATCCTCATTGAGGTGAAATAGGTGTCTAACAGGAGAGTTATCATCGTGTAGTGCCGTGAAAGTTGTAATAAGGTCACCTCTCTCATGCCGATGCAAGAGAGTAGGAAGCTTCATTGTTTGTAGTCGTTCTTCATACGTTGGTCTTGCTCGCCCATATGGAAGTCTGGTGGCTCGTCTCTGGGTATTCTCCAACATATGTTGGTCTCGCAGTAGTATAGGATGCCATACATTATTTCCAAACTCCAATATTGGGCGTACATAAGACTTATATAGTTTGGCCACCGTATCAGGATCTGGGTTAGTAAAAGTACGAGAGAGAAGATAAATTCTTGAGTTGGCTTTTTTCACTTGAGTAGTCAAATGTTCACTCCATGATAAATCCGAAGTAATTATCACACCAAGGTCATTATATCTGTCCGTATGTGACAAGGCAACATTGTTCATATAATATGTATGACAGGGGTTGTTTTTCCCAAGATGAAGAACTACACACTTTAGAAGGTTCAAAGGTAGTAACCAGTCCTCCACCCACTGGAATATCCTGTCTAAATCCTCCTGCAACACCACATAATTTTCGTTTGGATCATTGTAAATTTTGGAATCGTCCGCGTAGAGTGAGCAAACCGAGTTTACCATGAGAGGAAGGTCCGATATAAAAATAACAAACAGGAGGGGACCAAGGACCGATCCCTGTGGCACACCGCTTAATACTGGGTTCATACCGCTATAAACATCACCACTTTTAACTGTGAAAGCACGATCAGTCTGGAAGGAAAAGATCCATTCCAACAATTGACCACGGATACCGACATGATTCAACTTCTTTATTAAGCGATGTTTTGGCACTTTATCGAACGCACTTTTAAAGTCCAAATACACGACGTCAACCGCCTTTCCCGCATCCAGCATATCCGTCCAATCTGATAGGCAGCACAACAGATTTGTTATGACAGATTTTTTTGGAGAAAAGCCATGTTGTTGCCACATGATAACTTTATGGTCAGTTAAAAAATTCCACATTCCGTCTACTATTATTTACTCCATCACTTTTGCAATAATTGGAGTGAGACTTATAGGTCTATAGTTTTTAGTGTCGAACTTATCCCCTTTTTTGAAAATAGGCTTAACTGATGCAATTTTCCAAACCGCAGGCAAAGAAATAAAAACACTTGGCTTTAAGTTTCACAAATATATTGAATTAATTAACAATTACATTAGTCAACTAGTTTCGGGTTGTGGGCCCATTATCAAGACTGTTATCAAGACTGAACAGTCTTGATAATGGGCCCATAACCCGAAACTAGTTGACTAATGTAATTGTTAATTTATTCAATATATTTGTGAAACTTAAAGCCAAGTGTTTTTAATTTAGATATCAATATGAATGAGTTAATCTGAGCTCATTCTATTAGTTGAAGTAAATCAGTAATATTTTGTAAAAATGTGAAAAAAATTAAGTTAATAATAAAACAATGGTTGTAATAAGTGACAGTTTTTTTCAGTGAAAATTATGAGTGCATCGTACGTTTATTATAAAAGGTTATGGCATTATTTTTTCATGAATAATATTCACATCGAACCGTATATGAAAAAGAAATATTTACTCCAAAAAAAGTATTTACTGTTAATAAATATTTATCAATAGTTAACGAATTATGTTAGAAAAATACTTTTTCATATTTAGTAAATGAATTAATTGTTTCCAACCAAATGAATTTATTTAAAGTTAATAAATAATTTTTATGAATGATTTAGCAATATTTTAGTGAAGAAACATTTTTTACTTAAGTTAACCCAGTTTTCTCGCAATTTTATACTGATATTTGATGAGACCACCCCCACCCCCACGTGAGATTGAGTGAGATTTTCCTCCCCCCTCCCCCCTAAACACCTCACGTAATTAATGGATACCCCCTAACGCGGTAGGTGTCCTATAAAACGCCTATACTAGTCCGGGGAAGTAAGATCAAAAATTCTATCAATGAGAAAAATAAAAAAAGTAGGGGTTATTATTTTTTTTAAGTAAGTACACTGACCCCTCATCGCTTTCCTAAATTTCTGACCAAATCCCGTGGGAGCTCGAAACACAGCTTGCAAGCACATTTTAAAGCACTAAAATTCGATGATTTTTTGCTTATAACTTTTTCTGATGTACTCGCAAAAAATCGTAGAGATCAAATTCACGGTAAATTTTATACCCTACACGATGAAGTAAGTCGACTTTTGAAATGAAAATTTTTTCGACTCAAAATTTTCCAAAAAATGAAAATTGTATCGAAAGGTCGTGTTTTAACCGGCAACCATACTGAAAATAACCATATCGAGATCAAAACATAGGGAAACATAGATGGTGTGCTATAAAAAATTTACGTATTTTCAGATTTGGAAAATTCAAAATGGCGGCCGCAAAAATCGAATATATATATATATATATATCTTTTTCAATCACGCTTCCTCTCGAAAACATTAACGATATCGAAACGCGGTTGGTTGCAATCGATAGGGGAAAAGTTGTAGTTTTAGGCATAAAATAAAAAAAAAACTTTATAAATTCTTTTACATAACTTTTTTTGAAAATGTATTAAAAAAAATTTTGTTTGTTGAGTTTTTCCTCATTTTTGCATTGAAAAATAAAGTCAATCATTATACTCATACTCGAAATGTATTTGCTGTTAAAAAACGCGTATTTCAAAAAAAAATTGTTTAAATACAATAATCAGAAGCCGAGATATAGAAGCTCAAAGTTCGCTTCGTACTGTGACCATACTATTAAAAATGCGCGTGTATTAGTGAAGACACGTTGGGGTGCTCGGCGACAATGGTCTCCCCGCCACTACGCCGAGCAGCTGCCGCGTTCATATTCGGGCGAACGCGGCAAGACTACTGATTTATTTTTGATGCAGCCAGTGACCCAACGTTGTTTTAAATCTGTATTTAATCACTACACAGGTGAAACAATCTAATGCAACAATAAGAATTTGAAAATAATAGTATGGTCACAGTACGGAGCGAACTTTGAGCATCTATATCTCGTCTTCTGATTATTGTATTTAAACAATTTTTTTTTGAAATGAGCGTTTTTTAACGGCAAATACATTTCGAGTATGAGTATAATGATTGACTTTATTTTTCAATGCAAAAATGAGGAAAAACTCAACAAACAAAATTTTTTTTAATAAATTTTTAAAAAAAGTTATGTAAAAAAATTTATAAATTTTTTTTTTATTTTATGCCTAAAACTACAACTTTTCCCCTATCGATTGCAACCAACCGCTTTTCGATATCGTTAATGTTTTCAAGAGGAAGCGTGATTGAAAAAAATATATTTATATTCGATTTTTGCGGCCGCCATTTTGAATTTTTCAAATCTGAAAATACGTAAATTTTTTATAGCACACCGTCTATGTTTCCCTATGTTTTGATCTCGATATGGTTATTTTCAGTATGGTTGCCGGTTAAAATACGACCTTTCGATACAATTTTCATTTTTTGGAAAATTTTGAGTCGAAAAAATTTTTATTTCAGAAGTCGACTTACGTCATCATGTAGGGCATAAAATTTACTGTGAATTTGATCTCTACGATTTTTTTGTGCGAGTACATCAGAAAAAGTTATAAGCAAAAAATCATCGAATTTTAGTGCTTTAAAATGTGCTTGCAAGCTGTGTTTCGAGCTCTCACGGGATTTGGTCAGAAATTTAGGAAAGGGATGAGGGGTCAGTGTACTTACTTAAAAAAAATAATAACCCCTACTTTTTAATTTTTCCTCTCTATATACTTACTTCCCCGGACTATACTAGGCATTCAATAGAATGCCTGTATGAATCGTTAAATGTGCTTCATTTCAAAAGTACTTTGTTTGGAGGATTGTATAGAATGTCTCCCAGTACTTCCAGTAACATACTCGTATATCTTTTCAGGTTTTTCGCCGTAGTTTCCTTTGTCGGAATGATCTACACAATTCTTCTCTTACCTGAAACTTACGATTGCGAGTTGAACGAAATAGGGGAATACTTCCAAGAAAATACTTTTTATTTGTGGAGGAAAAAGAAAAGCATCGAATCTATGTAAAGAAGATTCTTAATAGATGATCTTCCGGCGAATTGTCAAGAAAATTGATATGATGGAAGAGTTCAACGATCTAGAAGATTATCTTCTGAAAGGGAGTGATCTATACATAACAAAAACTCTTTTATTCTACAACTGACAAAAACGTAGTGAATCTACGTAATTAACAGTCGTTACCTATAATAATTTAAAATAGCTATGAATTGATTTGTGATTTTAACGAAGAAAAGAAAAAAGGCTGGAAATTTGATGAACACGTTGAATATACTATATTTGAACGGCCATGCTAAACCAATGAGGATTAAGATATATATTCTTTTGGAAAGGGAGGACTTACATTTATAAAGAATATATAGTACTCCAAAGTCCTGAAGAAATGAAAGACAGAGAATGAAAAATTTACTATATTATGAAGAAACAGAAATAGTTTAAACTTTCAGTTCTATGAATGAATGTACAACTTCAAAACGGTTATTGAAATAATAATATTATTTAATTCAGTTTTCAGGTTTATATGATTTTCTTCAGTTACAGGTAATTGATTTGCAGAGTGTTATTAGGTATTTGTAATTAATAATAATAAAATCATAATGCAAAAGATATCTTGATGAACGACCAGATTGACTTGATATATTCGCCTATATTTAGTGTATTCAAACAATAACGACTTTTCTCAGTACATTGTATTGTACCAATTTTGGAAATTCACTCGATTAGCCCTTCTTGAAATATGTTCCTCTTGTCTATTTAGGTACCTGCAATAGTTCTTTCCCACCCGTAAGCGCAAATTTATAATTCTGTATTCTATTCAGTTCTTAACTCAATCTGCCCGATGATGGTCTAGTGACCGAAATTGCAATCGCAGTGTTATATTTTTCAAAGTATTTTTGTGATAATAAACGTAGTAAATTCAAATTTAGTTTTGTTCATTAGAGTAATAAGGCTATAGCACTGAATCAAAACTCAGTAGTTGTTTTTAAATCCGTATATATGAAATGAATATATCTTCTTCTTCTTCTTCTCCTCTTTTATCTATGTCCTCGGTTGCGGTGACCATCTAGACATAATACCTATTTGTTCTAAATTCGGCCTGATATCAACAGATCTTGGACGAGCCAATACCCAATTATTATTTTCTTCTTCTTCTTTTTAATTTTAAAAATTTTTTGGTTAAATCAGGAGATTGGATCAATTAACATCAGACAACACATACATAGGGGTTGATTAGGATATAAATTTAGGAGACTGTTAGTTCTTCTGAAATTCTCGTTATCTGAGATATCTGCACCTAAAGTTTAATATTTGGAGATGTCAAGAAATGAATAAGAGTTTTTATTGGTTTTGGGTCATTATTTTATATAATTTCGTAAATATTAATTGGGATATTTATTGGATCTAACTTAGATAAATCGGAATATAGCCTAATACAATTTAATTTTTATTTGGACATGCAAAGAAAATGTGAGATTATTGCCTTTCTCCGCACATATGTATAATTGATTGTTGGTGATTTAAAATATATTATAACCTTTAATATTTAATTTATAGGTTGGTTTCGAAAATGTTTCCGACAATAAAGATTATTGTCCGAAACTCCCCCGAAACTTTAATTAGAGTGATTTTGGGAGTTATTAGGATGAGTAGGGTTCTGGACCGTATATGTCCATAGCCCCACTGTTTAAACCATCTTCGATATTATTAATTTTATCATATATCATTCCCATAAGACTTTTATACAATTCAATTTCGTTCTTATTAATATTCTTTTTAGAAAGAATTTCTATCATATGTTTTACCTCAATATTTTCAACTGATGTATTTTCTGTATTATTCATCAATAATTTGGAGGGCTTGTAATGAGAGTGAGGGTCTGTTTGAATGAGTTGAGATTGATGCAAGGTCTTGTCATACCCTGGATCAATATTTTGAGGAAGTTTTCGTCTTTTTGTTATGCTCACATAAGATGACGTAGAAGGATTACTGTTTATCAGATTCCTTCTATCTTGTACATTAATGAGGATTGGATTTTCTGGGTTCCTTGTATTACTAGGAAGAGATGGAAATAATTGGGGTTGTTGGTTTGGGCCGCTATATTCTTTTCTAATTTGTTTTACCGCTTCAAAATACGAGATATTTTCTAAAGCAATTAAATTATTTATTTGTTTTTGTCTGATATATTCTGGGCAACTTCTGTCTGTTGAAGCATGACTTTCGTTACAGTAGATGCATTTCAAACTGTTTTTATTGGAACAAAGGGTTTCGTCGTGATTAAGACCGCAATTTCTACATCTTTTATTACCATTACAATTACCGTTAATGTGACCATACCTAAGACAAATATAGCATTGTATTACCGGGGGAACATACAAAGATATCTGTCTTCTGCAACCCCAAATCGCTATTGATTCTGGTAAAATTTTACCCTGGAAAGTAATCAACCATGATCTGGATGGCACATATTCCACTTTTTCCCCTTGTTTTACTCGCTTTTTAAACTGTTTGGCATCTAAAATTATTATTTTAGAGTCTGCTTTTATTATATCTTCTTTAGTGATAGCTGATCCTATATCTTTTATTACTCCCCTGCACGATACTAAATTAGTAGAAATGTATATGTTGTAATTACTTTGATCCAAAAATCCGGACTCTACAAAGGAATTAGCTGCCAAGCCAGAATTAAATTCAATTCCCATTCTTTTTTTTCCTTTTTTTGTTATACATTTTATATGTTTAATTTTATTATTAAAGAGTTTTTTCCCTAGATCCATAGGATGTAGGTTACCTAAATTTTTATCTGAGATTGATTCTACTATAACAAGGAATGGACCTGTATCGTTATTTGTGAATTTATGTCTGATTTTATCTTTATTAGTTACATTGGATTTATTTGCCATATTTTTTTTTCTTATTGATTCTATCGTCTGAGATAAATTAGCAGCTTCTGTACATAATTCTTCATCTGAAGACTGATTTTTCAAGAGTGATTCAACTTCTTTATTTAATAGGGATAAATCAGAGATAGAAAAGTAACAATTTTCTACATCTTCCGAATTAAAAATTACTTCACATGTTCTTTGCGATTTAGGAGTCAATTGAGATATGAGCAAGGGGGACAAAGGGGTCCCCCCCGAGTCACTATCCATTAAAATGTCCAACTATTCAGAAATTATTCTTTCCCCATATATTTTAATATAAGAAAGAGAGAAAAAAAATACCTCGTGTTAGCGAGAATTAGAAGCGTGGATTAACAAAAGGAATGGACTTACCACCCAAAAACAAATACTTCACAAAACTCACAATGGTTAGTAGTTAAGGAAATGACGTTTTTATTCTTATATATAGATTTTTTAAATTCAAATTTCGAAATTTTAACGGTATCGACCTTCAGTCTATGACAGTTAACCTCCGAATCGAAATGAATATATCTAATATATAAATTCTATGGTCAAGGTGTTAGTTGCCATACTGCTCCGAAACGACTTGAACGATTTTCATGGAATTTTATGTGTGTATTGCGTAGGGGTCGTAATCTATTTTTCATAACCATAAGTGATGAGCCCAAAATTTTTTTTTAATTTTTTCCACAAAATTTTTTATTTTTTTATGTTATTGCAATTAAAAATGACAATGTAATAATAAATTTCGGATCTTCATTAGAGAGTAAGCAGCAAATGAAAGAAAATCTCTTGTATTTCAGTTTTTTTTTAAGTTTTTGAAGCATAATTTTTTGTTTCTTTTATATATAATTTTTTTTTCTTTCAATTCATATTTAAATTACGTGTGATCAAATAATAGATGTAAAATTTAAGTATTCAATTTATGACTTTATCTTTATATTCTGAAATTTATTTATTACATAATTTCAATAACCTTCGTAGAATGATATACCAATTTCGTTATCAATTCAAAATTATCTGCCAATAACTTATATCTCTATCAGTCACGATTTTCTATCACATATGAAACATCGTTTCGAGAAACCGCGTATTAGTTAGTATTAATAAATGGATAAATCGAGGGAATTATAGATTTAGTTTAATAAACGTAACAGGATTAATTCGACAAGGTTATAAACTGAAATATAATAAATTGTAAGTGATATTATTAAATATGCTATTCGTTAACTAGGAACTAAGTTTTCATAGTGGTACAATATATATATATATATATATATTTATATATTTCTATATATATATAAATATAAATATAAGAATATATATATATATATATATATATATATATATATAAATATATAAATATATATATATATATATATATATATATATATATATTTTTTAACGTAAAACTGAACTCCATCCTTTCAACCCTCAGAGCTACTGCCCCAAAATTTTTACAAGTGGTCGACTGATAAATCATTTTAAAGGGCTGTTTAATCTCTACATTTTGCCCGACAAGTATTAGTTACGGTTTACCGGTTCCTCAGTCTCACTGTCATTGTCATGGACGTCTGAAAAAAGTTATAAAATGTAATTACTTTATCAGCTACAATATCTGTAAGACACTGATAATAAACGAGATAATTTTATAACGAACGTGTTTTAGAAACTTTTTGACAGTTCTAATAGCCATACAAATATTGTTTTTTTATGCCATGTGATACAAATCATCCAATCATTTTAACATTTTAACTGATAAATACACTTAGGGTAGTTTTTTAAATTTCTATGACACCAAAACCTGTTTATCAAATTTTCTGAACGAATATCTCTGGGATATTGACAAATACCTCATAATTTTATGTCAAATTTCTCGGGCAAGTTCGTTATAAAATTATCCGGTCCATTATCAATCTCCTAGGAATATTGTAGCTGATAAAGTATATTTTATAACTTCTTTATGACTTTCATGACAGTGACAGTGAGACTGGAGAACCGGTAACCGGTAACTAGTACTCGTTCTAAAAAGTGACAATAAAATAGTTTTGGAATGTCAAAAAAAGGTAGGTAATCAAACAGGTGTGTTGAGTGATAAAAATGCATTTGTAAACATTGAAATGGGTGATATTCTGCAACAGTGAGGTCAAATTCAAAAACTAGGACGGTAAAATGAAGAGATTAAACAGCCCTTAAAAATGATGTTTCACTCGACCCCTAGTCTCATTTAGAAATTCAGGGGTGGTAGCTCTGGGGGTTAGTGGTTTGTAGAAGCGGAGTCCAGTTTTACGTGGAAAACGCCCTTCCTCAATGAATTTGTTAACGTATTTTTGGGATTTTCACAAATCTGTCTCTTCACGCAGATAACGTGGGTGGCAAGTTTTCAAATGAAAGACCTTTATATTTATGAGAGTAAGATTCTTGAGAAAAAAGTACAGGGTAATAAAACTATTTGTACCTTCGCTCGAGCCTTCGAATCTATTCAATTCTTCGTACGGAGTCCTGCAAGATATATGACAAAAGAATGAAGAAATACAATGTTATAAAAATCTAATTTGCCAACAAGAAATGAGGTTATCCCTTGTACGTAAATTAGATTTTTCACAAATTGAATCTAACCATTTTTGAAACTTGATAGGTCTTCCTAGTTGAAAGGATCGCTCTTGTTAAGCTATAGCTACAGTTTATTGTAGGAACATTGAGGAAAATTTTGTTGCTGAATGTTTCTCCCTGTTGCCATGGGTAGAAACTTATGGCAACATACGTAAATTTCTTGTTTCCACTGGAGCAACTAAAATTGTCGATAGTTGTATATTGTTTATAAGAAACAATCAACATTTGTAGCGGAAACATAAAGAAATTTCAAGGAACATTTAGAAACATTTACGGAAACAAGCAACAGCAACAAAAATGCTCCCCATACGGTGGAACCGTAGCTATTTATTTATTCGGTTTCGTACTTCACTGCACACTGAAAATCTGCGACACGAATGTTTACTAGTTGCGTTCCCGATACGTTTCCACTGCGATAGCAACAAGGATTTTTTTACACATGTTTCCTATTTTCTTTTGAAGTTTTTCGATCGCCCACATTCTCAATTGAACGTTCCATACGGAAATTCCATCTAAAAAACTTTATACCGGTGAAATTGAA
Source organism: Cynegetis impunctata (assembly GCA_030704885.1). NCBI lineage: Eukaryota > Metazoa > Arthropoda > Insecta > Coleoptera > Coccinellidae > Cynegetis > Cynegetis impunctata. The sequence continues at coordinate 3,000 of JARQZK010002566.1, read as the reverse complement.
AGAAAACTTCAATTACGCTAACGACACGTTTAGATACTTCTTCAAACGTACTTCTAATACATATTGATAAGTTATATTACTACTCATTATGAAAATTAGAGGCTACTGCGACGATTACTCGTTTGTTGGTTGTTTTTTCTTTCATAGAACATAGTTTCATATCAGCTGATCAATCAGACAAATGTCAATACAATCTCTCTGTTCCGGTATTTATGATTATTAATTTTATACGCATTCTTTCTATGTATCAGATGGTATTCGTATAAAATTTTATGTGGCCTAAATGTTTATTAAGTGTTTCTTATTATTCCAGATAGGACTATATTCGAAACATTATGGAAGATATAAGGTAAGATTGAACAGTTTATTTATATTATAAGGTTATTCGAAGAAGGTAAGAGCGTCCTTCAATTGCAGCCGTTCTTATAGGAATGACTCAAATAATTACAGCAAACTATTAAGGTCGCTGAAGCTTCTTTTAAAAAATTGAGAATATATGCACATATAAATTTAGATTTAAGCCTTCGGATATGATTATTTGTTTTCTTCACTTTTATATTTCGGGATTATTCTGCTTTTCTTTAAATTTGTTTCTATAAGTTATGCATACTGTTGTTATAGGTTAGATTTTGATACAGTGTGTTTGAATGTGTTATATTGTATTTACTTCTGTATGAATTTTAATCTGAAGCTGAAAGAAGTTGAGATAAAATTGAAAATGAAACTTAGTGATTCAACTATTTTATAATTGATATATTTTAAGTTTAATGAAGAAAAAGATAATTCAATTTCGAAAAATCAACGAAAAACTTTTTGAAGCAGTTGTCTTTTTAGGTAGTTATACCAGAAATAATAATTGCATTTCTACTATATTGGTTGAATTGAAATATTATTTAAATCCAATGAAACTCGAATTTTATTCAATTACACTTTTAATTTATCGAATTATATATATTCATTTCTTCTGATTCAATACATTGATGAAATTTCGAAACCGATATGAGTTCAACAAAAAGACAGAACTTCAGTGGAAATTTGACAAAATTGAATTTTTATTCTATTAATAGTGTAATATAGTCTCTCTTTTTTTCATAAACTTTTTAATTTTTTTCAGTACGAATATAATAAAGAATTAAAAACGACAGATATAATTTCTATCTCATCAGTGTTGTTCACTTGTTTTGAGATGATTTTTTAGATGAACTTTTTCTCTATTGATGTTTATAGAAACACTAGCGAAATGTTGAATATAAAAACTAGAATTACAATTTTCAACTATATACCTATATATATATATATATATATATATATATATATATATATATATATATATATATATATATATATAAATGATTTAATTCCTAATTTATATTGTTATTTTTTGTTTCAGTGCAAGCTGTGTGAGTTTGAAGTAAGTAAAATTTCATTATAATAAGGTTTTGTTGGAGAATTATAAGATAAAAATTAATAAATATTCAGCAAAATTCTAAGTTGTGGTAATTCAATGAAGTATCATGGATATTACTAAGTTATTGTCTATTATAAGAGACTTTTTCGAATTTCAGCATCCTTGTTGCCTCCGAAAAGGCAGAAACCAAAGTCGTTAGACAAACGTTATATAGACAAGTGAGTACCTTATCAACACTCTTCCTAGAAACAAAGTCAATGAAAAAATCACTACCAGATGAAGGTTGTGAATTTCAAAACTTTCCGGGTGATTGAGATCTGAAAACTTTTCATAGATACTAAAAATTTGTGGATTCTCTTTATGCATTGGGTTGCTATACTATATATATATATATATATATATATATATATATATATATATATATATATATATATATTATATATATATATATATATATATATTTATATATATATATATATATATATATATATATATATATATATATAATATATATATATATATATATATACCGGGTGTCCACGGAAGGTGGCTCGCCCCTATAACTTTTTGTTTTCGGTGATAATGAAATAAAATTAGAAAGATCTGTTTATGCGTAAAACTGCATTTTTTGACAAGTAAAACTTCTACTTCATGCAACTTCCGGTTTACACCGGAAGTGACATAAACATTCGATTTTCAAAGGGGGACACCGGGTATATATTCTTCAGTTTTTTGTTTACATATGACATTTAGAAATACAACCATGTATCATTTGTTACTTTTTGTAACCTTTTTTATTTTTTTTTTTGGAAAATAAATTTTTATTTTCAGAGGGCTATGGATGCGTTAAAATAACTAATTTCGGTCCTTAAAATGTATGTTAAAATACAACTTCACTGTTTCGATCAAAATGTTCCAGCTATGTGAAGTTTAATTTTAAAACTTTTTATTACTATTTTTTTTTTCAAATGGCAACATGGGTGGCTCGTCGGGTAACAAAAAGAAAGTATAATTTTATTACGATTAATTTGATTACCGCACTCTAGGTATTAGGTTGAAAGAAAACTTTTCGATAAAAACCTGAAAATCCCATAACCTTAGAAACTTTCTTCAAATCAAGAATCTTATTGAGATTAAAATACATTTGAAATCATCGGAGTAGCCTGTCTGTGACCAACACACAACTGAAACAAAGTCCAAAAGCCACGCCCACAAATCTACGTCCTTTGACGGCAAACGGCCATTTTAGGACCGAAATTATTTATTTGAACGCATCTATAGCCCTCTAGAATAAAAACTTATTTCAAAAAAAATATTGAACAACGGTTACAAAAAGTAGCAAATGCTGCATGGTTGTTTTCTTAATGTCATATGGAGACAAAAAACTGAAAATATACAAGGTGTCCCATTTAATAATCGAAAGTTTATGTCACTTCCGGTGAAACCGGAAGTTGCATGAAGTTGAGTTACTTGTCAAAAAATGCAGTTTCATGCATTAAACAGATCCTGTGAATTTCATTTCATTATCTCCAAAAACAAAAAAGTTATAGGGGCGAGCCACCTTCCGTGGACACCCGGTATATATATATATA
>JARQZK010002565.1:0-18768 GCA_030704885.1 Cynegetis impunctata | reverse complement strand
TAAAAACAGGATACATTAATTTTTCAAACAAAAAATATAGTTGCACCTGCCTTAATTATCTCTTCAACTTCAACAATTCAGACAAGTCCCGACTCGTCTCCACGTATTCCAGACTATGGGATACACAGGAATGAAGGTCAATTCAGTTTATTAGCCTCTCATAATTACACAGATATCAACATTTTTAGGAAACCACATTATTTAATCTATAGACAAGTCCTTGTCCGACGCGTAACGAGAGACCCCTCTTCACCCCCTCGACTCACTAGATAGGGAAATCGATGATAATTTAGTTTAATAACCCCTTTAATTACTAATTCATTCACATTCCTTAGCAAATCATATTATTATTTAATTTATAGATAAATTCCGGCCCCGTCTTCCAGACTCAGTAGCGTAACAAGCGATTCGAAAATTCAAGGGGGTCGTTTGAAATGGGTAGTTTGTCTCAGGACCCGCATATCTATACTATGTATTAAATACTCAGCATGGATAAACGCTTGGCTTTAGAACTGGTAAAAGCAAGAAAAAATGTGAGAAAAAAACTACATGGATGGAGACATGATTTAGCCACTTCTCAACTAAGATTTTCACGTTCGATTCAACCATTCACTCAACCCTCTGAAAGATTATTGACAGAAATTACGAATAGGAAAAGAAATCTGAAATTAAACCAGAAATTAAACCAGAAATTAAAGCAGGAATTAAACCAGAAATAAAACCAGAATTGAAATTGAGGGAACACGTAGTTACACCAAAAACAGGGAATTTTGAATCAACTCCGAGAATGAGTAATATTTCACGAATGGTTGGTAGAGACGAGAATATCAACTATGACCCTGATTATGAAGAACCCGTTGAAGAAGAACCTGAAGACGAACCGCAACAACTATCACAAGTTGAGTTGGAAAATATTGAAGCGTTGAAAAATGCTGACGTTTTCCGTGAATTTTTAGATCAATGGTCGGGGTTAGCAAGATTTTATATAGAGGAAATGATAACTAGTCCCTCCCCTGAAGAATTTGACCATAAATATGGTGTTCGCTACAATCCTGAAGAATCTGAAGTTTTATATTGGGAACTCTGAAATAGACTTCATAAAAGATAAAGTTGTAATAGATCCTAAAGGTGATAATCCAATACCATATCCTGTAACTAAAGGTCTCCTTGAATTATTATTCAAGAAAGAACCAGATCCATATAATACAACAGATTTGAAGAATTATCGTGATATTGTGAAAAAAACGAGTGCCGATCGAAAAGATTATGATTTTGATAAGCAAATATCTGGGAATGTTGGTAAAAAATATCAGGGTATTATAAAAAAAAATCAAAAGCCCGTAGTTAGGGGGAGAACTAGTCGAACTGTTTCTTCTCAGCCCAGTATGTTAAAAAGTCCTACATCTCTGCCTCCTACCACACTTTCGCCAATATTTGAATAATCGAGAGGTGGTGTGTTAAAAAGTACACATATGAAATCAAGTAGGTACATGAAAAAGAAATTAAATCTTCTCGAACTTAATAATAAAGATTTAGAATTCATACCATGGAAACATTCAAATACTCTAGTTGAGAGATTAAAATTACTACTTGCATCTCAAACTGCTGGAAGTCACTCTAATGAGATCAGTCATATTATAAATGAATTGAAAAATGCTAAAATAATATTATAAAATATTTACAACTCTGAAGAATATGTCAGTGTTCAAAAGAAGACTGAAAAAGTATCATCAAAATGACACTTATGATAAATTTTACAATCATATTTCACAATATGATAAAAAACATTATTTACTTCATCTCCATCTCAGAGGAACACTAAATAATATTACTAATAAATATAAATTATCCACTAATACGTCTGAATACATATTCCCATATGAAGCTGCCGAAGTTATATCTTTCGATAGTAATCCAACAGATGGATTCATGATACTCATAAATGGAAAGCATATCAAGAAGGATCAGTTATCATTACTGAAAAAAGGAGATAAAATATCATTCCAAAACATCAGACTATCAAGAGATACTGATGAGTTTTTCGCCGAGTTCATTTTGAAATTGAACCTACTCTAAAATGGTAGTAATAAAACGAGATATTGTTAATGAGCTACATAGTCCTGTGAGAGTTAATTTCCCCAGGAGGCGTGTAATAGTTAAAGGACTCTCAGATCTTTTTCAAGCAGATTTAGTTGAAGTTATACCATATGGAAGATTTAATAAAGGTTTTAAGTATATACTGATTGTGATAAATGTGTTCTCGAAATATGTTTGGGCAATTCCGTTGAAGAATAAAGGTGCAAAAGATGTAACAATTGCAATGAATGAAATTTTGGGAGAATTGGAGAACCCGCCTAAAAATCTACAAACTGATTTTGGTAAAGAATTTTACAATAAAAATTTTAAGGAATTGATGGAAAAATATAACATAAATCATTATAGTTCATACTCAAATTTGAAAAGTAGTGTTGTGGAAAGAGTTAATAGGACAATCAAATCGATTATGTGGAAAGAATTCAGCGTTCGTGGAAATTATAAGTGGATAGATATATTGAACGATATAGTACATCAATATAATTCAACAAAGCACTCAACTACAGGTTATAAGCCGATTGATGTTAACAGTGAAAATGAAAAAAAAATTCTGAATTCGGCTTATTCACATCTCAAGGTAATAGACCCAAAAAAGAGTAAATATAAAGTTGGAGATTATGTTCGAGTGAGTAAAACTAGACAACTTTTCGCAAAAGGTTACACACCCAATTGGTAAAATGAAATTTTCACAATTCGGAAGATACAATCAACATATCCAAGAACTTACTTGTTACGTGATTCTTCAAATGAAGATATCAAGGGTGGTTTCTACGAATTTGAACTGCTGAAAGTAAAACATCCTGATATTTATTTGGTAGAAAAAGTTCTGAGAAAAAAAGGAAACAAACTGTATGTGAAGTTTTTAGGTATGGGGAAGGAGCATAATTCCTGGATCAAGAAAAATGATTCACAATCAATTAATTCTGAAATACTCTTTATTATGTAAAGATATTGAGAAATAAATAATTTTTTTTCACAATTTTGTCTTAAGTTTACAAAGTGAGATTACAGCTGAGAAAATCTACTATAAAAAATATTATTTCTGTGCTCCATATCTAAAATAGGAGCTAGAATGTATTCACAGTGACTTATTCTACTATTGAATCTTATTCTATCAAGGACAAACATCTCCCAGTAATATTTTCTCGATATGCAAAAGTCCAAACACACATATGATGAATAGTATCTATATGGTTGAATGTAACTTTCTTCATATCAATATGCTATCTGATTCAATTCATTCATTACAGGATATGGATCAAATTTTATTAATTCTTTGAAAATCAGTGAATTAAATAAATATTTATATGACTTATTTAATAAATCGTTTATATTCACTAAGAAATCACCACTCATTTTTGACACGGACCGGGTAACCATTCTGTAGAACTCTGGAAATCCATGATATTCTAGGAACTCAATATAATCACTTATTAATTTCTGTAGTGAAAATAATTCACACATAGTGTCTCGACCAATATACACTTGACAATTGTCATTTTTCAATCCAAGAATAGACTTATTATTGATATTTATGAAGAATAACGTACAGTTATTCAATTTCTTGAATTCTGCTGATGATGATTTCTCCAAATTCCTATGGATAAACTCTTCACAGTTGACTAATTCATGAAACTCTTCAGCAGTGAAATCAATGTGATGACCCCTCAGAGATGGCCCACTGATGCTTATAACTTCTTTTAGAAGGTGCGATAGTCCAACAGATACATACTTAGTTTTCGATTTGTTGAGAAAGAATACTTTTGAGCACAAAATGTATGGTTCGAATACACTCACTGTTTCTGCACTCATGTTTCTTGATTCACTCTCAAACTTTGGAACTATCGAAATAACTTGGCTCCCGCCTTTAAGTACTGTGGTTTGTCCTTGAAAAACTGTATGGGTGGGGGTAACTTAGTTATGGTGTGTGTACCATACACAATAACCTTGAATTTATAAGTAGGTGGGGGTAAATACTTGATTATGCTGGAACCAATATTCTTCGTTACTGAATTACTGTACTGTTATGAAAACATAAGTAGGTGGGGGTTCGTCAATACTTGATTGTATCGAAAGCAATTTGCTTGACTCACAGGTGGCCTATCTATATGCGTATTTTCATCAGGTCGATTATGATGTATGAAGCAGGGTAAATGGGTCTGTAATTTGAATGTTTCGATCAATGGTCTAGAAAGCCTATAATAAATGTTAAGAAGCTCATAGCAATTCAGTTTCTTAACTAAGTAGTCAACAGGAAAAAATTTCAAATCTTCTTCACTAAAGTCTTCAATTTTTTTACCAATATATGCATGCTCCAACACAACTAGCTTCGACTTTGGAAATAAGTTAAACATAATTTTTTCTGATAATGATATATTATTGAAGATTCATTTTTTCAACTCTTCACTTAAACGTGCTAAATCTTCACAGCAAACACTCACTGAAATTTTATCACTGAGAAATGTATCACAAATACTTTTTGCATCATTTACTGTATCCCTATCAGTTAATTCGAAATCCATACTAGGATAATGATTTTCATTTTTTCCAACCATCTTTTCAATATGATATTCCAACTGGTATTTCAGTGAATTTATTTTCCAGACAATCTCAGTATGCTCCATGATTACACAGTTTTCATACTATAGCCAGTTCAGTCTCTTGGATCTATTTCAGTTACACGCATAAATGGCTTTTCACACTTAGCACACTCTTGTCCATAAAGCTTGATATAATGGCCTAAAGTTTCTTTGTCAACTATGGTGTCGATATTATGCGAACTCACAATTGTTTCTTCATCGATTATACATTTAGCTTTCTTTGCTTCAAAACATGGAGCACACGAAACTTTATGTGAAACGAATCTGATGAACTCATCAGAACCAATATTATATAATAACTGATTCTAGTACGTTATTTCGGTAGAAATTATACCACCGGAACTTTGAAATCTGAAATACATCGCACTAACTACCTTTGAATTCACTGAAAGCAAAATATATACTGAGAAAAAATGGGTAGGGATGAAAAATGTCAAGGCCACTATTGGCCAATTGAAATCAAACTTGAGCCCACTCCTGGTACATTCAAGGTTAATGCTCTCAAGGTCTGGTCTATTTTCAAGGTCAATCAATCGAAAAATAAGGTTTCCGCACTCCTGATAAATATTCAAGGTCATTATGCTCAAAATCTGGTCTATTTTCAAGGTCAATCAATCGAAAAATAAACTATCCCAACTCCTGATAAATATTCAAGGTCATTATGTTCAAGGTCTATTCTATTTTCAAGGTAAACCAATCGAAAAATAAACTATCCCCACTCCTGATAAATATCAAGGTCATTGTGTATGGTGCACGCCCCTCAACTAAGTTACCCCCACTCCTAAATATCGACTCAAGGTTAACCGCTTTTTCAAGGTCAAGGTCATTGTGTATTGTGCACACCCATTCTTTATCTACTTCTGATCGCAACAAATATGTCAAAAATTCTACGGAATCATTTTTGAATTTATTGAGATATCCGGAAACTTTACTTATTAAAGGCGCTAAGTCGGCATCGCTTTGGTTTAAAATATTTATTGGCATAAAGCTATTGACATCTAAAATTTTGAAAAGATCGGAATTAAAACGAAACTCGATATCTTGAAAAATGTTTTCTGAAAGGGGTTTGAAAATTGACACTCTAAAATATTCTTCAGGGCGTTTTGTTTGAATATTACTGCGATTAATATGTCTGGAATTTATTCTTGGCAGCAATATTGGAATATCTAATTTTTGATGAACGGTTACTTCTTCAAAATAACCTTTAAAAACATTTTCAGCGTTCTCCTTTTTTTCCTAAACACTGATAATATATTATTTATTAAAGACTGAGCAGAAATTTTGTCCAGACTCTTAGTTTGCAAAATTTTACTTAAGCTTACAGTGATATTTAAAACATGCGACAAGCAATGAAGAGAAACTAAAAAGTTTGTTTTCAGCATTGCGTCCATTAATCTTTGAGCTTTTGAAGATGACTCAGATTCTTTCCACTGCGCTATTAGTTGTAAAGTTCCTATGATACTTTCAAAAGAAACTTTGAATCTAAGAATAGCCGTTTGGCGTTCTGTCCATCTAGTTTCGCATAAGCTTTCCAAAACATTGGGGTTTATAGATTTCAAAACATATTGTCTTTTAGATGATGCGTGAAAAAAAGGAATAGTTTTTTTTATGGTACCTACTGCATTACGAATATCTTGGACATTGCTAGATTTTGATATTGATAAATTAAGTGAACAGCTATAACAAGGACATTTGCAAGAATTCTTCAAAGATTTTTGATTTTCGGCAACTGCTCTTTTTTGGTCAGACAGCATAACAGTACACGTATCTGTGGCAATCCCAACGAAATTCTCAAAAGGCAATCCAATTTAAAAAAAAATGAAACAACCGTTTTTCCCTGCATTTCCCCATTCAAAATTGGCTCTTTAGTAAAATCATCATAATTAGTTTTATGACAATCGATGAATCCTAGAAAGTCCTCGCGAAGAATATTTTGACGATCTAGATATCTCACTAAAATTGACATTTGTGATACCTTACTTATGTCGGTTGTTTCATCAAAAATTATAATGTAAAATTTATTGACTGATATTTTCGAAATAATTGCATTTAAGATTTCGTCCCCACAACAATTAATTAATTCGTTTTGTATAGTAGGACTTATGTATTTAGTACGGGAAGTAGCCGTTTCAAAATGAGATATTAATTGTAAGTCATCGCCACACGTCTGAATACGGCGTCGGATAATTTCCCTTAAATTGCCTTCATTTACTTTTGAGATGTTTGTTATTTTCCTTTCAGGATTATTAAAAGTTGATAAAAAAATTTCCCCAATTTAAACAGCATCTTTATGATACGTATTTGAATTATGTTATAATAAATACCCATCTTTTCCAAGCAACTTTGAAAATTTGTTTAAAGGAGCAGTAACCAGAGATTTAAGGAGAATATTTTTATGCATTCCTCCTTGTTTTGCAAATAAAACGCAATATTTGCAGAATAATCCTCTACTTGACTTTGAATAGACTAGCCAATTAAATGATTTAAAATGATTTAAAGAAAGGTAACATTTTTTTCTTTTTAGTTTTTTACATGAACTGAATATGGATACATAAAATTGTGGTCTGGAACGAAAGAGTTTTTCAATATATTCACTTCCTCCAGTTCGCTAATATTTGTTCGGTGGACATACTCTACAATATCCACATCTACTGAAAATTTCCCTGCTTCAGGTGGAGGTTTATCTATAACTTCAACGGCTTGACAAGCTGCAACGTGATTTACTGGTTCAATTATACAATTTGTACTTGGCCCCGGTTCATTTACTTCATTATGCCTTTCTTGGTCTTACTGTTTAGTTTTTTTGACAAAAAAAGAATCCACGGTGGGTTGGCCTTTACGCTTGCTCATTTTCAGCAAACTAAATCAAATATAACTGCAAATTGCAATACCTGAATAAATTTCTCTAATAAAAAATATATACTTATCAACTACTAATTTTGAGAAATTTGAAAAGTATGTACTTACAAATAATCTACGTGGACACTACACTATTCACCTACCGGCTAAACTCTCACTGTCAGGTTACTAAAATGAATAAAAAATAAAACCCCGAATTCTTGTTTATATAGAATTATTCAGGAATTTTGTATTTTACCTATTTCGTTATATCATAAACTTTATTACATGTCATTAGACCCGACTACCCGACAGACTGATAACCTGACACAAGAGGTAGGAAATTCCCCAAATGTGCTATTTTACAAAAGAGAACAATACTATTGGCGTCTGAAATTAAGATCGTAGCGCCGGAACGTCTAATATCGGTACTACAACATGGGCCATTAACGGTTTGTTTACATTGTTTGGTAATGGTATATAAGTTCATTTCATTTTGAGTTTTTGAACGTTCAGCTTCGTAATTTGTGTTTTTTTGGACTTCGTATTTTCCAATGGTTCATTGTTTCCCGATTGAGGACCATATTATCTCTGTTCAACAGTAGATAACCTACCTACATCAAGTTGGAATTATCATTGAACATGAAAATCAATAATAAAATAAAGGAGAAGTCGAATAAATTAATTGGTTAGAGGAACTATGTATACATCATGGAGAGGCTGTATGATAGAACACCTATTTATTTAAAAAGTAAAAAAACTTTCAAAAGTTTCAAAAAAACATCTCTGAAATGTCTAGTTTCATTACCAACTGAAAAGGTTTTGAGTATAATGGACAAAACTAAGTACTTACCAACAAAACTGAAAGAAACAACATGAAATAAAAGAAGAGTTAACATGAATACTCTTGAATGGTTTGTACGTAATGAGTTATTTTATTTTTAAATTTTCCTGATGTATAACAGCTCTTCTAGAAGTACGGTGGACTTCTGAAAGTCTGGTTTTTTTATAGAATCTCTGTTTTCCTGGTTATATAATTGAATATTTCAGTTTTAACCTAGTCAAGTTTTATTTCATATTCTTGATGTTATGAGAAACTGTTATTTTGGTTGTGCAAATAAATATTATTTATTATTATTATTTCAATAGTATCTCTGGATGTTACATAAAAGAAAATACAACGGCCCTGGTTCAGATTCCGATAAAATTGGAAGATTTTTCGTTGAAATAGCATTGGACTTCAAAAACCCTACGTTTTCAGTTAGCTGAAAATTGCACATCATCAGTTGGTATAATTATATATGGAAAAATCCACAAACTTACTGCAGGGAAAATAATTATTCTCAGTAAACTGTAAAGAACAACTCTCTTATTTCAGACACTTTTTTTCAATCTACAAGTTATGAATCCACGCCTTTCTTCTGTCATCTATTTCCTTGTTTCCCAACTATGTTTGGAATACAACTTTGAATTGTCCAGCTTTCGGAAAGGTATGTAAGCTATATTCGTAGTTTTTTTTCCCAAGATGAACAATAGGATACACAACAATAGTGATTAATCTCTTCTGAACGTTTGTACACGATCCCAAACAAAATTAAACACAATTAAAACTCGACAACTTCTCATATAAAATACACGTAAACAGATGTAAACAACGCAATCTTTGGCCCGGCCCATGCATTAGTGATATTCTACACCGGTAGAAGGCGTATCGCTTATCTACGTTCGCCAATAATGCCGTCTAGATTTCTGATAATGGTACCTTTGTCGGTAAATGGGTTTTTAGGAGTACACCGACAAATAGAATAGCAAACATGACCATGCAAATGGTTTCTTTCAGTGAACGGTTTATTGGTGTAGGACGTTCAGATAGTTACTTCGGCCCTCATTTAATTACTTTTTCATCCTCCAGGGGGTGGTTACTGTCCCCCAGTACCCCCCCCTTATCTACGCTGGTGATCTGAAATGGAAACAATTGCCTCCTGAGTCCGAGTACAAAAAAAACAAACACAATAAGCACACTTACCCGGATGTGTGAAACTCTCATCGTAATTGTCGTCATTAGGAATGTAATCCGACGCTTCATCAGTATCAAAATCGCTAAAGAATTCATAACATGCTACCTGAAGCTCATCTTCAGTCAATTTACGAGGGTTTTTAAAAGTCAATTTACTTTTTACTCGTATTTCATCCCATAAAATACATACTATTGCCGTGTATCCAAAGAAAGCAGTCAGGATCGGGAGTATTTTTTTCATCCGTTTTAGACCTAGACCACGATATTCAAAAAAAAATGTTTATGTCTTGATATATATAAATGGGAATAAATTGGTCAGTTTGAGGAACATGTGGTCATTTTAAATAATTACCGGAAGTGCCACATATATACTGTCTTAAAGCGTATACTTCGAGGAACTATAGTTATTGCTCAGGTCAATTCGGGGAGTTTTTCGAAGAGTAGAGTTTGGGGAACTGATAAAATGCATAGGGGGGAGTTTGGAGGGTATAAAATGTGTACGTTGCTGCTTCTATACTTTGTCCGCCAGAAAGAAGAAGAACAAAGGAGAACAAGGATAGGTTGAGATTGCAACGGCTAGACAAGAAGATAAAGATCGTGAGACAGCAGGCATCTTGGTATCAATGTATCATAGATGTCCTGAAAGGACAATTGAAGCCGAGCAAGAAAATAGAAGGCAGGATGGAGGAGCTTCGTACGTTGAATCGTAGGATAGATTTACCCACTATGTATCTGTTGAAGCAGAAGGCTGTCGATAAAATAAGATCACTTGCGGCGGCAAGTAAGGAGCTTATCAAAAGGCAAAAGTGGATAGAAGATAACAACACCTTCAACACAGAACCTTCAAAGTTATTTCAACCTCAACAAATAGAGGCAAAGCATCCACCATCTCCTGAAGAAGTGGAACAGTTCTGGAAAAACTTGTATGAGAGACCAGCAGAAACTAGGGATACTCCGGCACTTCACAAATTTCAAGAGTTGTGCGAACAAGTCCTGCAGCATATTGAAGAACTGACAGAAATAACAACCGGAGAGATAAGAAATGCTCTTAAGAAGAAGCGTGATTTCACACACCTGGACTGGATGGCATTCAGAACTACTGGTGGAAGAATTTTTCAGCTACTCACTAATACGTAACTAGACTTTTCAGCGGGATAATAATTCACTGTGAGCCAACTCCTTCATGGTTGGTAGAAGGCAAACTGTACCGATGCCGAAATCAGGTGATTTAGGACAGCCGAAGAACTACCGCCCAATCACATGTCTCAACACGCTGTATAAGATTTTTACAAGAGTTCTTGGATTCTGGAGGTCATTGGACCGGTGTGGAATCACGTCTACGAACAGAAAGGAACAAGAAAAGGAGTACCAGGGTGTAAGGATAACCTACTGATAGACCAGAGCATATGTCAAGATGCGAGACACTACAAGCGCAACCTACATACATCATGGTTAGACTACGCGAAAGCTTATGATACATCGTCGCATAGCTTGATAATACAACTGCTATAAATGCTCAAAATCCACCCTTATATCGTCTATCTGATAAAAAATATTATGGCGCTATGGAAAACTAAGTTTGTCATTCGATCAGAAAGTCGAACCATCATTAACTGTTTAGTTGAGGGCTAGCAGAATAGGGTACAAGGCCGGGCCACCAGGCAGAAGAGAACACCTAATCTCACATCTTCTGTACATGGACGATTTAAAGCTTCACGCTCCTTCCGAGGCATATCTGTAACAAATGCTGAATATTGTTGCTGAATACACTGCAGCAATAGGAATGTCATTCGGGTTGGACAAATGTGCTGTCTTTCATTTGAGCAAAGGGAGAACTGAAGAAGCAGGAGAATATATCGAATTAGAAGATGAAAGTATCATTCGTCACCTCGAAGATCAAGAAACTTACAAATTTCTTGGAATGCAACAGAGGAGTGTTCTAGAGACAACCAGAATCCAGGATACCTTAACAGCCAGATACAAAAGGAAGCTCAGAGATATATGGAAATCACAGCTGTCTGGTAAAAACAAGGTTTCGGCTACAAACAGCTTGGCAGTCCCGATAGTCACTTACTCTTTCGGGATGGTTAACTTTACGGTAAATGAAATTTTCGATCTCGACAGATCCACAAGAAAAGAAATGAACATGAAACGGAGATTGCATCCCAATTGTTCGACACAGAGAATCTACCTTCCTCGAACGCAAGGAGGCAGGCGTTTGCAAAGCTTGGAATACCAACACCATCAACAAACCTTGGAAATGGCAATAAGGATATTGAGAAGTGAAGACCCGCTTCTAAAAATGGTAGCTCATCATGAAATCAGGAATCAAGGAGCGTTCCTATTCAAAGCTGGACGGAGAGCCTTGGAAAAACTCAATATGACCGGCATATCAATTGAGCCGGAGCTAGCAGGAACACCGATCACTCCGGCCGAAAAAAGAAGACTGGGTAGGCAGTTAAAACAGGAACAACTAAAGACACTACTCGAAGATCATATGAGTAAAAATCTGCACTCCATATATTACAGGAATTTAGAAGAACAGGATCTGACGGGAGAATTATCCTTTGCCTTTTAAAAGTCGGCTGGGCTTAAGTCGTAAACGGAATGATTTGTTATGGCTTGTCAAGATGGAGTAAAAAATACAAGATGGTATAAAAAGAACATAATGAAATTGGACACCACAACAACTTGCAGAGCATGCCATAGTCAGCAGGAAACTCTTATGCACATCCTGTCTGCTTGCAGAGTCCATGCTCAATCAGGGTATATAGAAAGACATAATGGGGCGCTCCTAATTCTCTACTTCCATCTGAGAGAAGTTTATGATATAGACAAAGAACCAGTGCTACCATATGTTACATTAGAAATTGAAGCGGTTGTTGAGAACGATAGAGCTCGCATATACTGGAACTATGCTTTTCCACCAACTCGGCAGATCCACGTAATAAAGCCAGATATAGTCCTACCGGACAAAGAGCTCAGAGAATTGTTTGTTGTCGAGTTTTGTCCCCTGCCGAAATAATGTGGTGATGAAAGAAGAGCAGAAAAGGGAAAAATACAGAGATTTTATGTTCGAGCTGAGGACACTATACCCAGGGCATAAAGTTAGGATGGTCGTACTAATCATAGGTTGCCTAGGCGGAATGAGAGCTAACTATATGACAGATTATTCCGGCATGCAGATCTCTGGCCGATATATCGACGAGCAGAATGCAGAAAGCAGTGTTGCTCGGGACACTTCGAGTCATCAGGTCCCATGAACTATAGAGGCCGCTTGCAGGTCATCTCTTTTTTTAAGGGACGCTGTAAGGGCATGATGAAGAACAACTCCAAGGAATGTGTGAGAGGTTTTTTAGTGAGTAACCAGCAGTATCCGGAGTCTCACACATGCGTGTGAGAATGCGTGCGGAATACTCTCACGGTAGTCTATAAAAAATTTTTCCTCTCACACGGACGTAACAAAAAAAAATTTATAATTATAATATTAATGAAAATAAATTTTATTCATACGTTGACTGAAACAAGCAAACGTTTCTCTTGAGACATATTAAATAAGTAAACCATTATACAAATCTTGACTTAGGTAAACATATCTATATATCAGATTATTTCTGACCTGTTTTCTTTTATTATAAGTTATTGTAATACTATGAGAATAAAATCCTATTATTATTATTATTATTATCGATTATATACATGAAACATGGTAAATAAGTATGAATATTGAATTAATCTCCAGATGTAGATTGAAGAACATCAGAGGTTATTTTTTTCAATATGAAAATATTTTAATTATTCTTCACTGAAGAGTATATATAAAATTTTACCAATAAGGAATGCATCATATACAGGGTGTCTCATTCAAAAGTGTCCACCCTCAATAACTCAACAACGAATCAGAATTTGTGAAAACACTCAGACAGGTCGATTTTTGATGACAGGAGGACATGATCTGTTATACAACGCTTGTTTTTACTAGCAACCCCCTGGAGAGGGTTGCAATTCCATCAGGAGTTTGAATAGGGAAAGTGGTTAGTTTTGTAGCAGAAATGTATGCACGGATTCAAATTTGTATGAATCTGCAGTTTGTGTTCTATAAAGTGAATAATCAGAAAGTTACATGGTGTTTTTATGGAATTATGTTACCGATGAAACTAAAAGAAACAGACTTGTTCTAATTGATCGTAATTTAATTTCTATAGAAATAAAAATATTTTTAACAAACATTATTAATAAAAATTTACCACAAATGCTCAAAGTGCTCGCTATTAGATTGCATGCAGCGATACAATCGTTCTTCAAAATTATTTCGTACATGCTCTAGCATTTCAAGAGTAATGTTACGACATTCTGCCACAATTCATGCTCTAAGGTCGTCTCAATCTGCAACTCTGGTTTTATAAACTTGTGATTTCAAGTGGTCCCACAGAAAAAAATTCTAGCGGTGTTGGATCCGGCGATCGCGCAGGCCACTCCACTGGGCTCCTGCGGCCTATCCAACGTCCAGGAAACCTACCATTCAGGTACTGTCTTACCTGAGCTGCAAAGTACGGCGGAGCTCCGTCCTGCTGAAAGCGTAACTCCTCTTCTAAAAGGATTTCATCTGCCTCAAAAGCTTTGGTGATTAGAAGATCAATCACGTTTTCGAGCAAATCCAGATGCACATCGCCAGTGAGATTTACAGAAATGAACACAGGACCAATAAAGTGATTTCCCAAAATACCCATCCAGACAATGAGTTTTTGTTGCTCCCTAAAGAGGTGAAGATTTTCATCGGACCAAAACCTACAATTATGTTTGTTGACGTTTCCGTTAAGGAAAAAGGTGCACTCATCCGCAAAGCACACGTTGTAAAAAAACACAAGATTTGCAATAATTTCTTGCGAAATTATTTGGCAAAATTCCATTCTCCGATCACCATCAGATCATGAACAAGTGTCATTTTATAAGGATGGAACTTAGCCAGCTTCAATATTCTGTGGACACTTGCCCTTGAATATCCAGTTTCCTGTGACAGCTTTCTAACACTTCCACATTGTTCCCGTTCAGCCATTAGTTGACCAATTACGGCGACTTGATCATTTTCACCCTTAACCGTACGAGTGCGATTATGTTTTCTGTTTGCAACTGATCCTGTTACCTCAAATTTATGTACCAACTGAATGATAAATGAATGATGAACCTTTTTATCAGGATGTCGTTCATTAGAAATCCTCGCAGTAGCCCTAGCACAGTCATTGTTCTGAAAATAAATTTTCATTATTTCCTTTCTCTCCTCCAACGTGTAAACCATTTTGTAAGTTTTATTAAGAACTGATAAAACGTATGTCTAATAATTCTGCAATACAGCAACTGAAACGAAATTTTCTGAAAGCAATACTCTCTTTGCTTATGGCCTGGCAGTGCAGATTCTGATAAGCATGAAGAGAAAAAAGGAATTTATCACTTCTTAATTAAGAATGAAAGATAATATATATAAATATATATATATATATATATATATATAATATATATATATATATATATATATATATATATATATATATATATATATATATATATATATATATATATATATATAATATATATATATATAATATATATATATATATATATATATATATATATATATATATATATATATAATTCGAGAAACTGAAAAATTATAAATAATCAAGAATTGATCAACAAATATTTTCCTAGTAAAAAAGAAAAAATTTGTTATAATGGTAAAATACACACTCTCTAGTATGGGGACAGAAAGTCCCAAACTATCTTCTTAATTCTGCTTTCAATCTCTGAAAAATAAACACTGTTACACATACAATAATTGGGATCGAGAATATTTAAAACTGACTCATGTTCATTTGAAGCTTGAACTGACTGAAGAGATTTATCATAAAATGGTAATAATACCTCTACCCAGAAAATTACAGCTGCAATATGTGATATTTCAGCATTCTGAACATCTCAACATGTATTTGTATTTTATAGCAGAAAACGTGTCCCAAGTCGTATAATATTTGAATAATTACATAGTCATCATGTGTGGTTTCAAAGCATGGTGAGACTACATTTATCTTTGAGAATGATTTTCTAGATAGAGTTTCAAACCTAGTCAAGTTTTATTCGATCAGTATAATATACTGAAATTTGAATGAAAATTACACCTACGTTCTTGTTTCATGAATAATCCCGATTGTTCAACATACCATTTTACCATCAATATGAAAATTCTTGAAATTGAACTAAGCTTTGAATAAAAATATTATCATCTAGGAACTCGATAAATCCAGATTTTCATCGATAAAACCATAATTTTCAAATATTCCATAGGATTAGTATTACTACCCTCGAAATACGAGCGTGAATAATATAAGAGGGGTATCAATAAATGCTCGACGTGTCTGTTACTGTCTACTGTAAAATATTGAAGATTCATATGGAAATATTTATTGATCATGAAGTTATTGATTGTTGATTATTAATTTACACCTATATACAGAGAGCTTCATATAATAGAAATTTTTGACCTTATGTAAACGGATTTCTATATGGTCTATGTTAACAGAATAAAATTATTTCGTTTGAACCTTATGTATATGATGTTGTTTTCTATATAAGTAGAATAAAATTATTTCGCTTTATCTACATAATGCTTTATATATATCTATGATGTAATAAAATGATTCTAAACTATTTCGTTCTTTATTTCTCATATGGTTCTGATATAATACAAAGATTTTACTTCGTTATGAACGAAATAATCGTAAAACAGGCACCTGAACCGAACAAATTAAATTTTATATGAAGTACTTACCTAATGATTTATTTTCAAATACACTCTGTAAGATATCTCATATAATATGTTTTTTACATTGTTGAACCCACCGACACAGTACCCTTTGGATATCAATACCATACATAGGACGAGCAGATGTGAAATACAAGATCTCAAAATTTTATATAACAGAACTTTATAGCCAATTATTCATATATATATATATATATATATATATATATATATATATATAAATATATATATATATATATATATATATATACACAAAAGGTTCATATTTTTACACTGTTCTTTTATATACAGTGTGACCCATTTTTAATGGAAACACCCCTGTAAAATTTGAAGTTGTGCACCGATTGCAACCATGTTTTTTATGAAATGTTAAGTACTTAAAGGTCTACCTTGGGACAAAATAAGAAATGTTTAATCCAATTTTCAGGGCATACTATGATATTTTTTCTCAGTCGAAATTAGGGATTTTTATTAGCGATTTTTATATTGAAAAAATGACCACGCCACTGGATTCAGCGAGTCCCTAATTGTCCCAAAATTTCATTAAAAAATATTTATTCAGAACAAAGTTATGAGAGCTCAAAATTCGGAAACTCACACTTAACAGTCGTCACAAAAAAAACACCCTATATCAACAGATAGCCACAGAAATATTTTTTTTATGATTTCAAGGATGAAGTGCCATCAGATGAATACTCTACAAACCTCTCCAATACTTCTAAAGTCATCTTTCGAAAGGCGTATAATTTCAATTTTCTCTCTTACGCTCAATGATTTTCTTGGCAACTAAGATTTAAATTGAAAAATCTATTAGGTCTTAGTTTTAGTTGATTTGCGTGAAAACTTGAATGTAATTCCGTTATTTTCAGAAAAAATATTTACGCTATTTCATTGTTGAAATCATAAAAAAAATATTTCCATGACTATCTGTTGATATTGGGTGTTTTTTTTGTGACTGTTAAGTGTGAGTTTCCGAATTTTGAGCTCTCATAACGTTGTTATGAATAAATATTTTTTTATGAAATTTTAGTCATACCTATTTAGGGACACGCTGAATCCAGTGGCGTGGTAATTTTTTCAATAAAAAAATCGCTAATAAAAAAATCCCTAATTTCGACTGGAAAAAATATCATAGTATGCCCTGAATATTGAATTAAACATTTCTTATTTTGTCCCAAGGTAGACCTTTTAGTAACATTTCAAAAAAAACATGGTTGCAATCGGTTCACAACTTCAAATTTTACAGGGGTGTTTCCATTGAAAATAGGTCACACTGTATAGATAACATGCTATATTCAACTGAATGTCCTACATTTCCACATCATATTCAATAGAAAATGTAAAATGTGAATAATTTTTTATATAAGATATTTTCCGATTAAGTTTTATGCTAAACAGTCTTTGATATAAACTGTTCCTAACTTCTGTAAAATATTGAAGATTCATATGAAAAGATTTTGTTGAATATGATGAAAAATAATAATATATATACTTTTATTTAAAGAATTCTGACGAACGTTTTTATTTTCACTTTTGTACATTGACAACTGTTTTTATCACATTGTTTGTTGACATCGTGATTCGTATAATTCTAAATAAAATAAAAGGCCGTGGAACAGCGAAATTATCATTCCCAACATCGTTCCCCCTTTTGTGATAGAGAAATGAAATTGGAAAAAATTGCAAAATCAATTATATACCAAAGCCATCGAGGTGGGGGGACCTTTCCGTCTACGTCAAATCGATATTCAAGATGGATGCTATGACGTCATGGGGCCTGGGGGCCCTCTGTCATCTAAGATGGGGCTCCTTCTCCTCGATCCTGGCCTGGGGGGCCTGACTTGGGGTCCCTGACTATCTCTCTCTCTCATGGGGGTCCTCTCACTCCTTCTCATCGATCCTAGCCCTAGCTGAAATATTAATAACTGAAAAAAGCTGTGTGGGTGTCTGGGATTCGAACCGCAGAATTACTACACCAGAGTCTAGTACTCAGACCGGTCGTCCATCAATCCATAGTTATAATTAGGATTAAGCGAGTGATATAATTAACTTGCGCGACGTTAATCTTGAATCATAGATATCTTAGGTCTGTCGTACGTTATTCGATTATATATATATATATATATATATATATATAGTTATATATATATATATATATATATATATATATATATATATATATTTAACTATACGGCGGTATTCTGATTTATATCCATTCGACATCGTCCAGTGGTCAATAGAATTTCTATTTAAAATAAAGATTTCTTACCGAGTGGAAATTACGTATACTCAAGTTTATACAATATTTACATACCAATAAAACATCCATTGTTCAAGTGAAAATATCTTATATACAAGTTACTCATCAATACAAAATCTATTTAAAAGTGCGATTTCTGGTT